>JAKUCV010007439.1:2967-25062 GCA_028386065.3 Turnera subulata | reverse complement strand
ATGTACTAGGACATTGACTCTTTGAGAGAGAGACGCCATGTGACATGGGTAAGAATCCCTTCTTGGAATCCTCCATTCTAAACCTCTTTAGAACCTTGTCAATATACGTACTCTGACTTAGCCCGAGAAGCCTTTTGGATCTATCCCTATAGATCTTTATGCCCAACACATAGGCAGCTTCTCCTAAGTCCTTCATTGAGAAGTTTTTTCCTAACCAAGCCTTAACAGACTGTAGTGTCGGAATATCATTCCCAATGAGCAGAATGTCGTCAACATATAACAACAAGAAAACTACTGTGCTCCCACTAACCTTCTTGTAAACACATGGTTCATCTTCATTTTTGATGAAACCAAACTCTTTGATTACATCATTAAAACGAAGATCCCAACACCTTGAAGCTTGCTTAAGTCCATAAATGGACCTTTGCAACTTGCATACCATATTGGCATTTTTTGGATCGACAAAACCCTCAGGCTGTGTCATGTACACATCCTCTAAGAGATTTCCGTTAAGGAAAGCGGTTTTGACATCCATTTGCCATATCTCATAGTCATGGTATGCAGCTATAGCCAACAGATTCCGGATGGATTTAACCATAGCAACTGGTGAGAAGGTTTCGTCATAGTCTATACCATGAACTTGTTTGAAGCCTTTCGCAACCAATCGCCCTTTATAGGTAATCACATTACCATCCATGTCGGTCTTTTTCTTATAGACCCACTTGCACCCTATGGGTTTTACCCCTTCGGGTAGATCAACCAATGTCCATACCTTGTTTTGATACATGGATTCCATTTCTGAATTCATGGCTTCTAGCCATTTCTGGGAGTCCGGACCCGCAACGGCCTGCTGATAGGTAGTGGGCTCATCCTCACATACGAGCATCACATCTCCGGTATGAGTCACGAGAAATCCGTATCTCTCAGGCTCATGCCGAATCCTATCCGACCTACGTCGTCCATGTGTTACAGGAACAGGATTTTCATCTATAACACCTTGTGGTTCCTGTCCTTGTTCCATCTCCGTCTCTAGATCTCGAACTTCTTCGAGTTCTAGTTGCCTCCCACTGATTCCTCTAGAAATAAACTCCTTTTCTAGAAAAATCGCAGTCCGAGCAACAAACACTTTGTTGTCGGAGGGAGTATAGAAGTAATACCCTTTGGTTTCCATAGAGTAACCTACAAATAGGCACTTCTCGGATTTAGGGCCGAGCTTATCCGAAGCTTCACGTCTTACGTAAGCCTCACAGCCCCAAATCCTCATAAAAGACAAACTGGACGCTTCCCAGTCCATATCTCATATGGTGTCTTTTCGACCGATTTAGATGGAACATTGTTTAGTGTATAAGCAGCAGTCAACAATGCATGTCCCCAAAAGGATAAAGGAAGGTTAGCTTGACTCATCATTGAACGAACCATGTCCAACAAGGTTCTGTTCCTCCTTTCGGATACACCATTCCACTGTGGCGTACCCGGTGGAGTAAGCTGTGATACTATACCACAACCCTTTAGATGATCAAGAAATTCTCGGCTCAAGTATTCACCACCTCGATCTAATCGAGGCATCTTAATACTTTTACCGAGTTGATTCTGTACTTCATTCTTGAACTCTTTGAACTTTTCAAAGGATTCGGATTTGTGTCTCATTAGATACACATATCCATATCTACTGAAATCATCAGTAAATGTAATGAAGTACTGAAAACCGCCCTTAGCCTGTGTCGACATTGGTCCGCATACATCGATATGTATGAGACCTAGAAAGTCCGAAGCCCTTTCACCTTTACCGGTAAAAGGAGCCTTCGTCATTTTGCCTAACAAACAAGATTCACACGTTTCAAATGATTCGAAATCAAATGAGTTTAATAGTCCATCTTTATGGAGCTTAGCAATGCGATTCTCGTTTATATGGCCTAGTCGACAATGCCAAAGGTACGTTTCGTTAGAATCGTTCAACCTAACCTTCTTGGTACTAACGTTATAGATCGGCATCTCAAGGTTTAGAACATACAATCCATTGCTTAAACTTGCACCACCATAATATACATCATTGAAATAAATTGAACAACATTTGTTCTTTATTACAAATGAAAATCCTTTCTTGTCAAGACAAGATACAGAAATCAAATTTCTGCTAATAGAAGGTACAAAATAGCAATCATCAAGTTCTAACACCAAGCCACTAGGTAAAGATAGAAAATAAGTCCCTACGGCTAATGCAGCAACTCTTGCTCCATTCCCCACACGTAGGTCTATCTCACCCTTCGCCAATCTTCTACTCCTTCTTAGTTCCTGCACATTTACACAAATGTGAGAACCACATCCGGTATCTAATACCCATGATGCAGAAGTAGAAATATTAGCTTCTATAACGAATATACCTGAAGTAGAAGTCTCACTTCCCTTCTTGTTCCTCTTTACCTCTTCTAGGTAAACTGGGCAGTTGCGTCTCCAATGGCCCGGTTTGTTGCAATGGAAACAATGTCCATCCTTAGCAACTCCACCCTTGGGTTTAAGCTTGTGATCACTAGAAGAAGCACTTGCACCAAACTTTTTGGCACTCTTCTTCTTCTTGTCGAACTTTGCTTTACCCTTTCCTTTGCCTTTGCCAATCATCAATATGTTGGACTTACTTGCCTTCATTTGTAGCTCTGCTGTTCCCAACATATTGAGCAACTCGGACAAGGATTTGTCAAGATGGTTCATGTTGAAGTTCATGACAAATTGGCCGTAGCTGTCCGGCAACGATTGCAGGATTAAGTCTACAGCCATCTCCTTTGGCAAAGGAAATCCGAGACCCTCAAGGCTCTCAATGAATCCGATCATTTTCAGCACATGAGGTCTCACGGGTGATGATTCGGCCATCCTGCATTGGAATAAGGCTTTAGAGGTCTCATACCTCTCATGCCTAGCTTGCTCTTGAAAGAGCATCTTAAGGTGTTCGATCATATCGAACGCCCCCATTTTCTCGTGTTGCTTCTGAAGCCCCGAGTCCATGGTTACCAGCATCAAACATGCTATATCCAATGCATCATCGAGATGCTTCTTATAAGCATCCCGTTCTGCCCTGGGTGCAGAAGGCGCCGGTTCAATCGGAACTGGCCCTTCAAGGACATACAGCTTCTTTTCTTGTTTGAGGACAATCCTCAAATTGCGATACCAAGATAGGAAGTTATTCCCATTCAACTTGTCCTTCTCAAGGACAGATCGCAATGATAGTGTACCTGTGTTTTGTGCCATGGTAATTCTACAACAAAGATCAACTCACACAAATAAGAGTCATGCATACATAAATCATTTAACAAGGAATTTAATTAAATGATGCTCCTACTAAGAATCAATAAAATGATAACAAGTAGGCCAAGATCCACATTTCACTACAACATAAGTCAGCTAGGGCTGATCACCTACATCATAGCTATTTAGGTAGACAACTCTTGTCAATTACATCTCTATGCAACTCTTGGATAGTTGAGTGAACAACACCTTGTCCAAGTCTATCTTATAGACATTCCTCAACCCTTGCCTCTAGGTTCTTAATCCTATTAAGGTAACCTAGTTAAGTCCACACCCACAACAAGCAATCGGGATATTACAATTATCCTCTCGAACCTTGCTAGGATAAACATAGGCACCTTGCTAGGGCAAAACCTACCTAGTGTTGATCTAAGCAATGATTAGTGCTCATCATGGAAGGCAACTAAGAACTTAATTTTTTTCATCAACATATGTTCATACATCTCATGCATATAATCATTTAATCATACATTGATGTTAAGCAAATTTGGAAAAACAAATGCAAGTGAACATCGATGTTTTCCAAAAAACATCGATGTTGTGACAAGTAAACATCGATGTTTAAACTTCAACATCGATGTTGTGAAAGTCTAACTTTCCCAACATATTGGCAGTAGCTCAAAAACATCGATGTTTAAACTTCAACATCGATGTTTTGAGTGCTTGAACTCCAAACCATTTGGCAGAGTCTCAAAAACATCGATGTTGGACACTACAACATCGATGTTTTGAGTACCCTGAAAGTTCAAAACTTGGCAGTAGTATAATAACATCGATGTTGGATTAGAACATCGATGTTTGCACTTCTTGAACTCTATAACATCGATGTTTAAAAACAAACATCGATGTTATTTGAGTTCTGGAAATTCATTCAGTTTGGCCGAGGTCAAATAACATCGATGTTGTCACTTACAACATCGATGTTGTTGAGCACCTGCATGAGAACATCGATGTTGTTGAGCACCTGCATGAGAACATCGATGTTTTGTCACACAACATCGATGTTATGAAGATTCTGCCGATTCTAGCTTCATCTAAACATCGATGTTGGTGACACAACATCGATGTTATGAAGGTTAGGCCAATCCTCAAGCCATGCCAACATCGATGTTGGTCACACCAACATCGATGTTTTGGCCAAACACCCCTTGAACGACAATCGTTCAAAACACAAACCGACACTCGGTTTTCCTTAATCGAACTCTTCGATCTACTACCATAAACACCTTAATTGATATCTCATACCAATCAAGTGCTTCTTGTCAAAACACTTTTGACAAATCAACATGTATATCTCATATACACAATTGAACACAATATGGCATGATCAGGCTTTATTACATAAAACATATCATGCATATTTACTCAAAACATACCAAACATATGCACATATTTGCATGGCAAATCATATATACCAAAACAAAACTTAGCATATCATTTGATAACCATAAAACACACCATCTTCAAAATCACTTAGCATATCACATATACAAGTTGATTCCTACACATGCTTAAATGATCATATCACATATGCATCATTTACACGGTTTAAGAGCGTCACAAGTTGCTCCGCTACCACTGTAAGTTTCCTTAGGCTATATGACATTCATATAAAATGAAGAACACGCAGCGGAAACACGGAAACTAAACCAAGAACACATGTGAAGCTAGTAAACCGTATAATAATTTTTACATACCTGGAAGATTAGGATCTTTCACCTAACTTGTGTAAAGGAATCAGTAAGAGCAAGAAGAAGACCTGCTCCTCTACGGTATCCACACGAACCGTGATCGGCTTCGAATCGTCACACGAATCAAGCCTCGAGCACTCCCACTTGATGTGCTAGCAACAAAAGGTAGGAGCTAGTGAGTGTTTGGGGTGTTTTGGAATGCTTAAGCTCTTGCTTCTTTCACAAAGAAGAAGAACTGAAGAGAGGTGTTTTTCAGAGAGTTTTTGGGGCTGCCAAAACGTGGTCAAGAGGCTGAGAATAAGGTGAATGATCTGATCACTAGCCACCTTCACCACACCCACTCATTGTCCACATTAGTTTAGTCCAATGGCCAACATGGCGGACCAATGGTGATGATCATTACCACCATTGTCTCCCACTAATCCCATCAGACCTAACATCTCCACCTAAGCATGTCCCATCAATAATTCTGATAATTATTGATGCCAAAACCGACCCTGGTTCAACCATGGTCCAACCACGGTTCAACCACGGTCCAACCACAACCGGTCCAACCATGGTCCAATCACGGTTCAACCACCTGCCCGAATCAACGGTTCTATGTGTGTGACCCTGTAGGCACTTGTAACATCCGGCAATGATTGTAAAATCTCATTTTACAATCATAAACAAAGAGCGGCGTCTAGCAACACATCATTGCTACCCGAACGACAAGATCAGAACTGATTCACTATGGCTCGGAATATGTCATCGTCCCTTCGTCCCATTTTCAAGATTAGACCGAGACATAGAAACGTCAATCTCGTATATGTCTAATCTCGGTTTCTTGATCCTCGAGTTAACTGTATAAAACGGATACCTGTGATATCATCATATCACCCTATCCGAGCATGGCCATGCATTTAACAGATCAACTCTATCAAGAAACCTACTCGATAATATACCCGTTATATAGGTTGGACGAATCCCCTCTTGATCAATCAAAACCCACTACATACTAGGCATATACCCAATGATTACCTTTATGTCCACCCAGTTACGGATGACTAGGAATAATACCAAAATACATGATTCATATGTTGGATACCTTGACGATCTCAGGTCGGAGGACAATCACATCTATAAGAAACGCTATCGACATACATATAACGTTCCAAGTAGCGTTCTTATGTGGGTCGGTCCGGTCAACAAGATCCCCATCTTGTACCCGTATGTAGAATTTGTATCTCATACAATCCTCAATATCTGCTAGTCTTATTTTATTATTACAACCCAACCATAATAATAAACGACTAGGGACTTTTAAGAATATACATATCAAATACATATACACTAGGGTTATATATATGTGCAAGCGATTATCTCGTAATCATATATATAGGCATAACCTCAAATATGTATACATGAATACAATCATCCATAGATTGGCTTTTGGGCATATTACTACCAATGTATGCCCTTTGTTTCTTGTAGGACTTCTTCTCCTTTCCCTCCTTCGCTTTGGGGCATTTGGGCTTGATGTGCCCACTCTCTCCACACCCATAGCATTTGGGTGGTCCGGACATCTTTCTCCCTTTCTTTACAAATTCCATCTTCATGAATTTGTGGAATTTGCGGATGACCAGTCCGAGTTCTTGATCATCATCACTAGAGTCCGTTTCAGTGAGTTCTTGTGTCTTGGAGGTAGAAGCTTTGAGAGCTATTGTCTTCTTCTTTGGTTCCTGCATAGAAGGCAAAGAGGGTTTAAGAATAGTGGTTTTATAGGTTATAAGATTACCTCTTAGTCCATCAATCGTTGTGTTGTTGATGCCGATGTTTTCGTAGATGGCATCCGCCTTTGATCGCCATTCGGGAGTGAGACTTCGAAGAACTTTTCTGACCAAGTCCTTGTCGGAGTAGACCTTCTTGAGAGCATGAAGCTCACTTATGATTTTGAAGAAACGGTCGAACATCTCCTCAATTCCCTCATTCTCCTTCATTCGAAAGAGTTCGTAATCGGCAGTGAGGGAGTCGATTTTGGCCTCTCGAACTTGATCGGTTCCTTCGTAGGTGACCTCCAGCTTATCCCACATTTCTTTTGCGGTTGTGCAGCAAGAGACTTTCCGATAATCGTCGGGATTGACTGCACAATAGAGCATGTTGATTGATTTGGCATTGTTTTCAACCAATACAATGTCTGCAGCGTTGTACTCCTCCTCCGTCTTTGGCACTTGGACTTCACCAACTTTCTTCATTGGAATTTGCTCTCCAATCTTCATGATTCGCCAAAGAGCATAGTTGTTGGATTGGAGGAAAATTCTCATCCTCTCCTTCCAGTAGCTGTAATTGGTGCCATCAAAGTACGGTGGACGAACGGTTGAATGTCCTTCGAAGATTCCTGCATGATTACTTGAAGAAGCCATGGAAGATTTCCTCTCAAACGGTTAAGTCTTCAGAGAGTTAGGCTCCGCTACCAATTGTTAGAAACAATAGACTTAAGCTAGAGGGGGGGTGAATAGCTTATGACCGAAAATTAAAAACTTTGCAGGAAATGAAGTGCGGAATTGAAAAATAGAAGGACACAAGAGATTTTTATACTGGTTCACACACAACTAATTTGTGGCTAATCCAGTCCTTCAAGATACACTTGAAGAGTTCACTATCTACCGTTAAGCTTCCGGGTGCTTAACAAACCGTTTACAGCCTAGGAATTCTAATCACAAGAATCCTACACACTTGCTTGAAGATACCTCACTTCAAGACTTCTCTCAAGGAAAGAAAATCACTCTTCCTATGAGTAGCTACAAGGGAACAAACCTCCCTTTCAGTGTATGAACAACACTATAAAGATTACTCAAACAAAAGCTCTCTCAAGAGTAGGTATGAGTTACAATTAAGCACTAATAAGGCAACTCTCAATAATCTCAAAGGAATTGGCTCTTAAACTTGATTGAATGTTTTGCAATGAATGATGAATGAAATAGAGAGTTGATTGGTTGATAAACACAGCTAAAAATGCTCAATATATAGCTCTGAAAAGTCATGGAGCCGTTTGAAATCCACCCAAGAAAAACACCTTTAAGCAAAGCTTAGTGGGTGCTGAAAAGTTGTCTGGACCATGCCTTAAACATCGATGTTTTAAAGGAGAACATCGATGTTTTGCCCATAAAATTTGAATTTTGGGCTAACGGTAACTAAAACATCGATGTTCTGAATCCAAACATCGATGTTATTTTGGTTCGGCAAAATTCTTTTGAAACAGGTTTATGCAAGAACATCGATGTTGGAAAATGAAACATCGATGTTTTGTGAAACATCGATGTTTGATTAGCCAACATCGATGTTTTTTGGCTTCGGCAAAATTCTATTTCTAAGACAAGTTTTCATGAACATCGATGTTGGATTGGAAACATCGATGTTTTGACCAACGGTCACAAGAACATCGATGTTTTGTAATCCAACATCGATGTTTTAGAGCTACTGCCAATATTTTGAAAAACTTGAAAAACAGAACATCGATGTTTGCTTTCAGAACATCGATGTTTTGGACTAAAAACACATCTTTATGTTTGAAATCATGCTAATGAATTGTATGATTGAAATGTGTTTTGTTTGAGCCAATGCCTAAGAGAAGTTGAGTGTTTTACCTTGTACAAATGGGTCCTAACTTCTCTTGCTCTTCTTTGCACTTCAACTCTTGATCATATCTTCACTTGAATTTTTGATCACTTTGGTTGAGTACTTGTTTGCTTGATTTCTTTTTGCTTCATCTTTGTTATGATCTTGGTTTGTCATTTATCAAAACCTGTAGTGAATGAACCATGAAGACATAGGTTCTAACAGTCTCCACCACTAGAGACATCTTGTGTACCCCAGTTGGGTTTAAAGCCTATGTAGTTCTTGGTTTCAAAGCAAACACTCAAGAGAACATGTCCGCATCATTATATCAAATAAGCAGCAAGCAAATTCATTTAGAATCAAAAAGGGTTTACAACACTTATCTTGATTTTCGGACTGAAGGTATGTGTCGACTTGCATCCAATTTTAAGCGCACCAAACGATCGCGTGTGTGAACACCCAAATTTGACCCATTGTTTATTCTTTCATTTATGAATTATGAGTATATTTATGTCTTTTGTTGATGAGATGATTTGATTGTTGGCATGAATATGTTTGTGATTTATTGATGATAAAATAATAGTAATTTATTTGTTCATCCCTTTTATTATTTTATTTGGCCCTTTATTATTCATTTGATTTTGGGTTAGAGATAGTTTTAGGGTTGGGCCAATAAAATATAGATTTTTCCAGGAGGTTAGCCCATTCAAACACATGACCTGCAGCTTAAATTACTCTTTAATTTCATGGAAATTGGGGATTAGAAATCTATTTTAAGTGTTTTTATGTTTTTATGGAAAATAAGTGTGGAAATTATTATTTTAATGTGTTACTTATTGGAGAAATAAAGGGGGAGTATTTTGGAAGATTTTAAAAGCGTTTTTAGGTCAGGGGGTAACCTAAGGGGCGGGGAAACCTATTAGAAATCGGGTTAGGGGAGAAAAAGTAAGAAACTAGGAAAAATTGTCCAGTCGGTGGCGGTCAAGGGACCATGACCGCCACTACTGGCGGACATAGGAGGCATGACCGCCAAGGCCATGGCAGACGCCACGACAAGACCGCCGTGACATGGCGGTCACAGCTTCGAAAACGTTCTTTTTATACCTCTTTTCTTATTTCTACCCCTAACCCTTGATTTAAGTCGGTCCAATCTCGACCATTAGATCATTAAACCGACTCCTAGGCCTGAACAATATAAATAGGATCCTCCCCCTTCATAAAGGGGACACATTAGAGAGGCATAAGCTTCCGCACACTCTAAGGCTTGAGCACCTTGGGAAGAAGGTTGCAAACCCGAGAGGAGCATCCTCTCTGCGCACTCACGGGATATTTGTGATATCGGGAGCTTTAGTTGTCGCATTGCTGCTTGCTTGGAGTCCCTAGAAAGCTAAGAGAGAGAACTACAACTTTACTGTTGACACCAGACACCGGTTTTGCCTCCATGAACTCCAGGTTCTGTTTGAATTCGTGATAAGATTCTGCTAAGGAGTGGAAAATACTTAGGAGCTAGAGGAGGGCTCCAAGTGGTAACCCTAACTCCTTAATCTCGATTTTTTTCTATTTTTTTTTTGCTGCTGTGATGATATTGACGATGTGATGCTATGAGTATTCCATGTTAGAACTACGTTGCTTTGATCCCGTGACGCAGGTACGTAGGTAGTCTCGAGATGTACAGATGCAAGCTAAATTTGTTGTGTGTTTGTGTTATGTTTTGTGCCGGTGTGGTGATGTTGCTGTGATATTGATGCTGCTGTTGTGATATTAGTTCTGAGGGAATGATGTCAATGTTACTACTGTAGTGTTGATATTATTGTGATGTCGCATTGAGGAGCTTCAGTGATGAATTGCTGCAGTATTGCTATGATGTCGATATCTTGATTGTGAGGATTGAGGTTGTGATTTTGACATTGATGTTGTTGCAGTAGTATTGATGTTATGGTAATGTTGTTGCATCGGTTGTGTGATGCCATGTAAGAACTACATGAGCTTTGAACCCATGATTGGGGGTACGTAGACAGTTTCTAGTGGTTTGAAACTCAAGCTCAATTATGTGATTATTTTTTGCTTTGTTTTGTTTATACTTTTGTTTTGGTTTTGGTTTGTTTTGTTTTGTTTTGTGTTTGTTTGTGCCTGAGGCATATAGGGCTCTTCAATTGCATATGATTTCACCCCAACATAGATCAGTGCCTAACATATTCCCATCTGTGACGAACCCTCGGGTCCAACATCAATGGTTCGCTAATCGGTTGCCTTGGGTATCGGATGAAACGCCTGTGTCCCAATTTATTAATATAAACAATAAATTAAATATAAAATGCCCAAATTGCCCTTATCATTTCCGGGACACGAAAAAAATCATCAACTAAAACACCGTATCCCAAATTATCCATTAAATTAATTATATCATGTGAAGTGACCAAAATACCCTTCTGCCCCGGATACGATAAAATCAAGATAATCATTAATTATGCAATATATAGACAATACATTATATCAAAATAGAGTATGCAGAAGAAGACAAATACATATGACAACACGTATGCAATGAACCCTATGGATCCGACCCGAGGAGAGGATAACACTGCCACCTACTGATATGCACTCCTGATTATCGATCAGTTAACCTGTGTAAATACTGTGAGGGGGTGAGCCAACCATTGTCTCGCCGCAAACAAATAATCCAAAGTATACTAATACAAATCAACCACAAAATCTGGCATCAAACAACAACAATCATAGTGCACAAACAAGTCAGAATGCATATCACAAGTCATCAACAGACTTCAAACCATCAGTTGTCTTTTATCATCTTATTATCGTTGTACTTTAATGTCATTAGGGTTGAATATTTTATTAGGACCCTCTACTGTGTGCGTCGAGCTCGGTCCCGTCTCATAAGACAACCAGGGCATAAGCCCAATATAATCAGGGCAAGGCCCAATACAATCAGTGAGAGAGAGAGACAAACAGAGAGAAAGAGGGAGGTATAAAGGGGGAGAAATAAAGAGGGAGGTAGAACCGGTAATCACAGACCCATATGCTAAACCGCATATACCATGCGATCACGCATGCAATCCCGAGGGGTTTCACTTCCCGCTCGAACCTACCGGTCAACAGCCCCACAGTAGTACATTTTTATTGTACATTATTCTCAATTATACTTAATGAGTTATATGTGCCATACATTATGACTGTCCAGGATTGTGTGGATTTAACATTTTATTTTCCAGTTCAGGCCTTCAACCCACAAATCACCACATGAATCACAGAGTCATATCTCATATTATTTAATTATAACAAACAAATCATACTCAACTGCATGTCATATCACACAGGCATACGATTCACATAATCAGACATATCACATCAAATATCACCATTAAGATACAAGTGCACACAGGAACACCAGCACAACAAGCATACATGCATGTAGCATACAATGCCAACCAAGTATTACCATTACTTGTACCAAGTTTATTAATCCGAGCATTGTAGTCAGTAATGCATACAAAGGTTTATGTGTCCTCACCTGGGCCATATCAACCGTCTCGGAAGCCGAAACCTCGTTCCGCCTCAACATTCCTATGTTCGTAACATCATACGAACATACAAGTCATATAAGATCTTTATTCATCACAAATACTAAATGCATGCTAAAGACGAAAATCTTGACCCTTCTAGCCCATTTGTGTTCATTAACCGTGAATCCACTAATAAGTCGGCGTCTAAGCCCAAATATAATCATCAAGCTCCATAATTTCATATTTAACTTAAATCCATATTATAGTTGTTGGCCTAAGCCCATATAAACTTAATCAAACCTTATCGAGCCTAAAGCCCATCTCAAATACAAGCCATTGGGCCTAAATCCCTTCTCATTAGTGATTGGGCCTAAAAGCCCATATAAAATTAATATGACATTAATTGGGCCTAAGCCAGGCCCATCCTCATAATCACATTAACTGAACTCCCGAGGCCAAATATTTTCCAGCCTAAAGATACTATGTGTGTCGGACATATACCGGCCACGCCACTCAACTCTCCAAGCTCGGTATCCACTATATCCTTCTCATTTTAATACAATGATTAAATGCAATTTCACTACATGTCATGTACAAAATCAAATAACGGCCAACACCGGATTTACCATGTAATGCCGGCACAGGAATTCTACCGTGCCCGACCTTTGTCGGAAAAATACTCAAGTCGCCGGATTCCTGTCAGCCTCGCCGGAAATGTCCACAACAACCGAGAAAATGGCCACAACAAATCTGCCATAAACCAAAACAGCATCCAAACCGTATTCACCCAAATAACATACAATTATTCAACACAACACCCACTACTCAATACATCGATTCAATAAAAGGATTGGGAAAAAGAATCCTCACCCGGAATTCAAACAAAGACTCGTTCTGCCAAGAACAAATCTGCCCGATTCAGCAGCAACTCCAAAACTTGCTGCCAGAAACCAACACAAAAGCAACCCCAGGCCATAACCTGGAATTCAAACAAAGAACAACCGAGCAATGCGAAAAGACTCCCCAAAGCATCCCGCACAGAACCCGGCCAAGTACTCACTGTCGGAAAACCAGATCCACCAGCAGTCAACCTCTACAGGGCTGAACACTCCACATCGGCCATCGACACCCACAACCACAAGCTTAGAACGCTCTGACCCACCACCATCGACCACAACCGAACATCACACACACGAGCAGAAGGACCAACCCACTGCCATCACAAACAAACAACACAACACCCACCGCCATTAGCATAGAAAGACAACAAGAAAAAAGAAAAGAGGAATAACAGAAGGCGGCGGGGCTCACCATGCGACGACGAAGGGGCGGCTGCGACTCACATCCACCTGCAGCACTACTTGTCGCGCATAGAACCTGGGCCTTATCTCGATCTCCTTTGCAAACAGCACCAGCGACAACTTTGTGTTGCGAGCCGGGCGGAAATGTGACGACGTGAGGAAGAAATTGATGGGGGGCAGAGTTTTGTGAGGATAGCAATTCCGGGATGAAAAAGGAAGAGAACATAAAAAAAAAATTAAAGAAAAGAAAGAGAGTTGGAAGGGAACAATTTAGGTACCAATAGTGAGCGCGATCTGAAAGTGAGAGGAAGAATCAGGAGAGAAAAGCGTGGGGGAGAGGTGAGGCGGCGGGGAAGAAAGGAGAGAAAAGGAAAGGAGAGAGGAGAGGAAAAAGAAAGAAAAGGAGGGTTAGGGTTGGCCGGTCTAGACCCAAACGACGTCGTTTTGGACTAAGGCGCGGTCAACTCTCCCCTGGTCAACGCACTAAATTTAAGTTTCACTTTATTAATTTTTTTTGTTTTCTCTTGTCTTTTCTTTTCTAACCCCAAAACGACATAGCCTAATCCCAAACTACAACAAACTTCGGGTTTCACCCCGGAACATCCCTTATCTCCAAGGAACCCGATTAAGGATTAAATTCTAACTTTAAATAACATTTCCCAGGAAGAAAATAAATTAATTCCTTGACCTAAATTCAAGAAATTCCTCGAGGGTACAATTGGAATTATAATTCCAAAAATACCGTAAAAATTAAATACCAAAAATTCGGATTCTTGGTTGAATTGGTGTGTGATAGAGAAAATACAAAGAGGTTCAGATCATGAAATGTAAGTATCCAGGCATGCAAACTTGACAATTAAGTGCAGCGGAAAGACCTGGAAACTTTGGAGGATCCAAGTGAAGCAACTAAACCGAACAACAAAAAAACAAACATACCTGAAACGGTTAGGATCTTTCACCTAACTGAAGAACCGAATCAGCTAGAGCCGGAAGGATATCCTGCTCCTCTACGGTATCCACACGAACCGTGATGTCAAGCCGAAAATCGTCACACGATGACCAACTCGAGGTCTTCTGAAATGCGGTGCTAGCTGCGGCAATTCGGGGCTTTGTGGTGTTTTTTTGTTCTTCTTTCTCTCTCAAAGAAAGGAAGTGTTTGTGTGTGTTCTTGCTGGTCTGAAAAATACTCTCAATGCTCACAACAACCAGAATGCAATAGTGGAGAAGACTAATCAGATTCCCCACTTCAATTAGTGCTAAAAGACAATGGGTAATGGCAAACATAATGGCCCATTTCCAACATGATCATGTCTCCACATAATCTTGTCCCCACTAATGTACAAGTGCACATCACGGCAGTAATTTGGTCTAATAATTCTGACAATTACTGAACCAAACCAGCCCAAAACGACCTTGGTCCAACCACGGTCCAACAACGGTCCAACCGTGGTCCAACCACACCCGGTCGAACCCTAGTCCAACCACGGTTCAACCACCTGCTCGAATCAACGGTTCTATGTGTGTGACCCTGTAGGCACTTGTAACGTCCGGCAATAATTGTAAAATCTCATTTACAATTATAAGCAAAGAGCGGCGTCTAGCAACACATCATTGCTACCCGAACGACAGGATCAGTACTGATTCTATATGCCTTGGAACATGTCATTGTCCTTTCATCCCATTATCAAGATTAAACCGAGACATGGAAAACGTCAATCACGTATATGTTTAATCTTAGTTTCTTGATCCCCGAGTTAACTGTGTAAAACGGATCCTAATGATATCACCATATCATATAATCCGATCCTGGCCATGCATTTATAGTTCAACTCTATCAAGAGGCCCATCTGATAATATACCCGTTATATGGGTCGGACGAATCCCATCTTGGTCAATCAAAACCCACTACACATTTATCATATACCCAATGATTACCTTTAAGTCCACCCAGTTACGGATGACTAGGAACAATATCAAAGTATACGACTCATATATTGGGAACCTTGATGACCTCAGGTCTAAGGACAATACATATAAAAGAACCACTAATGACTATCATATAACATTCCATGTAGGGTTCTTATATGGGACAGTCCAGTCCACAGGTTCCCTAACTTGTACCCGTATGTAGAATTCATTTCTCATATAATTCTCAACATACACTAGTCTTAATTTATTATTACAACCCAACCATAATAATAACAGACTAGGGACATTTTAAGAATACAAAGTATTCTAGGGTTATAAATATGTGCAAGCGATTATCTCATAATCTTATTTATTGGAATAACATCAATGTATACACATGACTCATACAATCATCCATTGATTGTCTTTTGGGCATATTACTAACAATCTCCCACTTGCACTAAAGCCAGTCATCCATGTATCTAATACCAGTGGATACTGCATGACCATCATGCTTTCGCTGTGTGAAAGGCTCAGCTAAAGGATCTGCTACGAAGTTCTCAGAAGGAACTTTGTACAGCCTCAGTTGTAGAGTTGGCAACTGTTTCTTGCTTAGAACTCTTCCAACTCACAGCACCATCTCCAAGACAAAACACATAACCTGATTGCGATCTAAAGTCATCCCTGTCAGTTTGGAAGCTAGCATATATGTAACCCTTTACAACAAGCTCATCCACGCTTCCGTAAATCAGGAATGCATCCTTAGTTCTTCTCAAGTACTTAAGGATGTTCTTAACTGCTGTCCAATGACTCTCACCGGGATCAGCTTGGTATCTGCTTGTGACACTCAAAGCATAAAGCGACATTCGGTCGAGTACATAGCATAGCATACATGATACAACCTATTGCAGAAGCATAAGGAATCTTACTCATCCGCTCTCTCTCCTTAGTCATACTAGGACATTGATTCTTTGAGAGAGCTACGCCATGTGACATGGGCAAGAATCCTTTCTTGGAATCTTGCATGCTAAACCTCTTTAGCACTTTGACAATATATGTACTCTGACTTAGCCCGAGAAGCCTTTTGGATCTATCTCTATAGATCTTTATGCCTAACACATAGGCTGCTTCTCTTAAGTCCTTCATTGTGAAATTCTTCCCTAACCAAGCCTTTACAGAATGTAGTGTCGGAATGTCATTCCTAATAAGTAGGATGTCGTCAACATACAACAACAAGAAAACAATAATGCTCCCACTAACCTTCTTGTAAACACATGGTTCATCTTCGTTCTTAATGAAACCAAACACTTTGATCACTTCATTAAAACGAAAATTCCAACACCTAGAAGCTTGCTTCAATCCATAAATGGATCTCTGCAACTTGCATACCATATTGGCATTCTCTGGATCGACAAAACCTTCAGGTTGTGTCATCTACACATCCTCTAAGAGATTTCCATTAAGGAAAGCGGTTTTGACATCCATTTGCCATATTTCATAATCATAGTGTGTCGCTATAGCCAATAGAATCCGGATGGATTTATCCATGGCAACTGGCGAGAAATTTTCATCATAGTAAATACCATGAACTTGCTTGAAACCTTTTGCCACCAATCGCCCTTTATAGGTAATCACATTACCATCCATGTCGGTCTTTTTCTTAAAGACCCACTGGCACCCTATGGGTTTTAACCCTTCAGGTGGATCATTCAAGGTCCATACCTTGTTTTGATACATGGATTCCATTTCTGAATTCATGGCTTCCAGCCACTTCTTAGAGTCCGGACCCGTGATGCCCTGCTGATAGGAATTGGGCTCATCCTCTTCTATGAGCATCACATCTCCAGTATGAGTCATGAGAAATTCACATCTCTCAGGCTCATACGGAGTCCTATCCGACCTACGCGGTCCATGTGTTACAGGCACAGGATTCTCATCCACAACTTCTTGTGGTTCCTGTCCTTGTTCCATCTCAGCCTCTATATCTCAAACTTCTTCGAGTTCTATTTTCCTCCCATTAATTTTTCTAGAAATAAATTCTCTTTCTAGAAAAATAGCAGTCCGAGAAACAAACTCTTTATGCTCTAAAGGATTATAGAAATAATACCCTTTAGTTTCCTTTTGGTAACCTACAAAGAGGCATTTGTTGGATTTAGGGCCGATTTTATCTGATGCTTCACGTCTCACGTAAGCCTCACAACCCCAAATTCTCATAAAAAAAATTGGGATGCTTCCCAGTCCATATCTCATATGGTGTCTTTTCGGCTGATTTATATGGAACACGGTTAAGTATAAATGCAGCACTCAATAATGCATGTCCCCAAAATGAAGAAGGAAGATCAGCTTGACTCATCATCGAATGAACCATGTCTAACAAGGTTCTATTCCTCCTTTCGGACACACCATTCCATTAAGGCGTACCCGGTGGAGTGAGTTGTGATTCTATACCACACTCCTTTAGATGATCAAGCAAATCTCGGCCTAAGCATTCACCACCTCGATCTGATCGAAGCATTTTAATACTTTTCCCAAGTTGATTCTGTACTTCATTCTTGAATTCTTTGAACTTTTGAAAGGATTCTGACTTGTGTTTCATTAGATACACATAGCCATATCTACTGAAATCATCAGTAAATGTAATGAAGTATTGAAAACCACCTCTAGCTTGTGTCGACATAGATCCGCATACATCACTATATATAAGACCTAACAAGTCCGAAGCCCTTTTCCCTTTACCAGCAAAAGGAGTCTTTGTCATCTTGCCTAACAAACATGACTCACATGTCTCAAATGATTGAAAATCAAATGAGTCTAAAAGTCCATCTTTATGGAGTTTACAAATACAAGTCTCGTTTATATGGCCCAATCGACATTGCCTAAGATAGGTTTCATTAGAATCATTCATTTTAGCCTTCTTTGTATTAACGTTATAGATTGCGGTTTCTAGGTTAAGAACATACAAACCATTGCTTAAATACGCACCACCATAACAAACATCAATGAAATAAATAGAAAAAAATTGTTCTTTATTACAAATGAAAAGCCTTTCCTGTCAAGACGAGACACAGAAATCAAATTCCTGCTTATGGTCGGTACATAATAACAATCGTCTAGTTGTAAAACCAAACCACTCGGTATGGTAAGATAGTAAGTTCCTACGGCTAATGCAGCAACTCTTGCTCCATTTCCCACACGCAGGTCTAGCTTACCCTTTGCCAATCTCCTACTCTTTCTCAGCTCCTTCACATTTACACAAATGTGAGAACCACATCTTGTATCCAATACCCATGATGCTGAGATAGAGATATTAGCTTCTATAACGAAAATACCTGAAGCGGAAGTCTTACTTCCCTTCTGCTTCTTTACCTCTTCAAGGTAAACAGGGCAGTTACGTTTCCAATGACCAGACATCTTGCAATGGAAGCATTGACCTTCCTTTGTAACACCACCTTTGGGTTTCAGCACTTGTGAAGAAGATGCACCAAACTTTTTGGCAAATTTCTTCACCTTGCCCTTACCCTTTCTCTTGCTACTTCCAACCATCATAATGTTGTTGGATTTGTTTGCCTTCATCTGTTGCTCAGCTGTTCCCAACATGTTGAGCAACTCCGACAAGGATTTGTCAAGATTATTCATATTGAAGTTTATAACAAATTGGCTGTAACTATCCAGCAACGATTGCAGGATTAGATCAACAACCAACTCCTTCTGCAAAGGAAAACCAAGACCCTCAAGGCTCTCAATGTATCCAATCATTTTGAGCACATGAGGTCTTACGGGTGATGACTCAGCCATCCTGCATTGGAACAATGCTTTAAAGGTCTCAAACCTCTCAGGTGTTCGATCACATCGAAAGCCCCCAATTTCTCATGTTGCTTTTAACGCTCAGAGTCCATGGTTATAAACAAAAGCCATGATGCATCCAATGCATCATCAACATGCTTCTTATAAGCATACCTTACTGCCCTAGGAGCATTAGGCGCCGGTTCATTCGGAACAGGCCCATCAAGGACATACTATCTTTTCTTGTTCGAGGACTATCCTCAAAATGCGATGCCACTTTAGGAAACTATTTCCATTCAGCTTTCCTTCTCAAGGACCGATCGCAATGATAATGTGCTAGTGCTTTGTGCCATGGTAACTCTACAACAGTGATCAACTCAACAATGACGAACTCACACAAATAAGAGTCATGTATACAAAAAATCAGTAAACAAGGAATTCTATTAAATGATGCTCCTACTATGAATCAAAATAATCATGAGTAGCCCAAGATCCATATTTCACTACAATATAAGTCAGCTTTGGCTGATCACTTACATCATAACTATTTAGGTAGACAACTCTTGTCAATTACATCTCATGTAACTCTTGGATAGTTGAGTGAACAACACTTGTTCTTATCTATCTCATAGACTTAACTCAACTCCTTGCCTCTAAGTTCTCAATCCTATTGAGAAGTCCTAGTTAAGTCCAAACCCACAATAAGCAGTTCAGATATTACAATTATCCAGTCGCACCTTGCTAGAATAAACATCGGCACCTTGCTTTGGCAAAACCTACCAAATGTTGATCTAAGCAATGATGAGTGCTTATCATGGAAGGCAACTAAGAACTTAATATTTATATCAACATATGATCATACATCACATGCATATAATCAACAAATCAAATATTTGATGTTATGTAAATTTTGAAACCAAAAATACATGTAAACATCGATGCCCATAAGTGAACATCGATGTCTTTGAGAATCTGAATCTCCCCAACACCTTGGTAATGCACAAGGACATCGATGTCCATTACTGAACATCAATGTCCATTGGCCTCGGGTACTCTAGGTCATCGATGTCCTGACATGAACATCGATGTCATTTGGCCTCTAGAACACATGGACATCGATGTCCTATCATCAACATCGATGTCCTTGAGGCTCTGGAAGTCCAAACTATTTGGCAGAGCTCAAGAACATCGATGTTCAGCTCCTGGACATCGAAGTTGGAAAGTTCCAAAGGTTCGTTGGCCTCTGGAACTCAAGAACATCGATGTTCAACTCTTGGACATCGATGTTGGAAAGTTCCGAAGGTCCAAAAACTTGGCAGCAGTTTTAAACATCGATGTCTAACCTTTAAACATTGATGTTTGAGACTCTGGAACATAAGGACATCGATGTTATAAAGTGAACATCGATGTTATTTAGTCTCTGGAATCTCAAATCATTCTCACAAGGCTCTTGGACATCAATGTTCAATCTTGAACATCGATGTTCATATGAATCTGCCAAGGCCAACCTTTCATAGAACAGGCTCGACCAAGGCAAATCCTCATGTGGACATCAATGCCCTGGCCCTGCAGCACTAGAACGACCATCGTTCCTTCCGAAAACCGACGATCGACTTTCGTTTTGTCGAACCCCTTCGACTTACTGCCAATTAATCCTTTATTGATATCACATACCAATCAAGTTCTTGTTGTCAAAACACTTTTGACACAAACCAACATCAGCATATATCTATATATATATATACACACACACACACACACACATATATATATATATGTAAGTTTCCTAAGAGCTATATGACACTCATACAAAGGCTCATCAAGCAGCGGAAAGATAGGAAACTACCCTAGAACCACATGTGAGGCTACAGAACCGAATAACAAATTTTACTTACTTGGAGATTAGGATCTTTCACCTAATTATGAGTATAGAACCAGCAAGAGAAGGATGAAAACGTCCCCTCCTCTACGGTATCCACACGAACCTTGATCGTCCCGGAAACGTCACACGAATCCAAGAACGGGCACTTCCACTTGATGTGCTAGCAACAAGAATGGGAGCTATATGGGTGTGTTTGTACTTCCTTCTTTCACACAAAGAAGAGAAGCTTCAGAGAGTGTTTTTGGGTGCATTCAAAAACGTGGTGAAGGGCAGAGAATGAGCTAATAATCTGATCACCATAGTGCTCAACCCCACTCACCATTATGCATTAGACAATTAGGCATAATGGCCAACCAAGTGGACCAAAGTGATGACCATCATCACTAAGTGTCTCCCACTTAGCAATCAGATAAAACACACCACACACACTCATGTCTGGTCAATAATACAGATATTATTGTCCCAAATCGACCCTGGTCCAACCATAGTTCAACCACGGTCCAACCACACCCGGTCCAACCATGGTCCAACCACGGTTCAACCAGCTGCCCGAATCAACGGTTCTATGTGTGTGACCCTGTAGGCACTTGTTACGTCCGGCAATGATTGTAAAATCTCATTTTACAATCGTAAACAAAGAGCGGCGTCTAGCAACACATCATTGCTACCCGAACGACAAGATCAGTACTGATTCTCTATGCCTCGAAATATGTCATCGTCCTTTCGCCCCATTATCAAGATCAAACACGAGACATGGAATATGCCAACCTCGTATATGTTTAATCTATGTTTCTTGATCCCCGAGTTAACTGTACAAAACGGATACCCGTGATATCAACATATCACCTAATCCGAGCATGGCCATGCATTTCACAGTTCAACTCTATCAAGAAACCGTATGATAATACACCCATTATATGGGTCGAACGAATCCCGTCTTGATCAATCAAAACCCACTACATACTCGTCATATACCCAATGATTACCCTTATGTCCACCCAGTTACGGGTGACTAGGTATAATATCAAAGCATATGATTCATATGTTGGATACCTTGACGATCTCAGGTCGAAGGACAACACATCTATAAGAAACACTAATGACATACATATAAC
>JAKUCV010007438.1:0-16735 GCA_028386065.3 Turnera subulata | reverse complement strand
TTTGTTTCAGGGCAAGGAGCTGACTAGTTTGGTGAGGGAAGGCCCGAGAGGCGTGCTTTGATAGTTGATGGGTACTTGGCCAAAACTACTTGTAATTTGAGAATAATTGGCTGAAACAACTCACTTAGTGCCCCGCTTAATATACAGACCTGATGTATAATATAGTGTGGTTGTTGTATGGTTAATTCTGTACCTTATCATATGATGCTAAGTGTGGATGTTTTGCAGCAGTTTGGGTTAGGTGCCCGTCGGGCTAACTTCTGCCCAACATTTGACGTAGGCCTTTGGGTGCCCTATGACATGCTTAGTAATGCACAAGGCACCTGGCCGGTCACATTAAAACGGGGCGTGACAATGAGCGTGTTGCGGAACCTGTGAGCCTGTCCCTGTGCCTCTATCACAGCTTGAGCCTGTTGCAGAGCCCTTGAGCCTGTCCCTGAGGCTGTTGTTCACTGCAGTTTCACTTGAAGGCTGCAAACCATCTTCAAATCACAAGATCTCCGCTAAAACTCACAATCCTCGCCTCTATCCAAAGAGAACTTAGAGAACTTATGACGTTTAATCATCTACAGAAGAGGCTGAAATCCATTGGAGAAGTAATCGAAAGAGAACTACAAATAGACCTCGTACAGGCTCAGCCTGTGAGTCAACAACCTCAGCCTGTGCATCCTGCAAAACCCAGAAATTGCGGGAGGAATATAAAATTACACCACTTGCACCACCTGCTCCACTAACATAAACAAACATTCTCCTGACGTTCCCAGAGCACTTTCCAGGAGAAAAAGGGATAGGCACAGAGGGAATCAACGTTGAAGAACAATTATCCTCTGCAAAGGGTACCTTGGAACTTACAATCTACAAATCAACTTGCTGCCCATCATGCCTATCCTGATAAACACGATGGAAAGCTGAAGTAAACAACTTGCTCAACGCCCATGATTTCCACAAGTGGGGAGAAAAGAGAAAAGAGGAGTTGCACCTACAAAAGAAGAAAAAGAGAACCAAGGGAGGCATTCGAGGATCATCCACCATTAAACACACCATCGAAGGTCTGGAACAAGGGTTAAAAACCCAGAACTTTGGGTTTTCAAGGGGGTGCACGATTCTGCAGCTTTTTCTGCAGAAATTGTGTCGCCCCTAACCTGTGCTCACCTTCGGCTTTACTGTTTCCATAATTCTAAGCATGAACCAAACAACCCCTCCTAGGTTGAAGGGGTGCAACATGTCTCTGGTTTTTATGTAATAAATTGCTCTTTTCATATTCTTATCCTGTTTTCTTGTTTTGGTTGTTGCATACTTGATACATGTCTGAGTTCTGGCCAAACCCTCGCATGATTACAGGTAGCTAGGTGAAGGACCGCTAGGAGAAATCATAGCTACTGAAACAACAACAACCAACCCTTAGTTTTTAGCTTTTTACAGGAGTTAGAAACTAATTGAGGAACTAGCCTCAGCACCAATCTTAATCCCCTGTGTTTGACCGATGCGAGAGCATTAGGAATGTGAGAACCATGGAAGGCACCTGTGAGCGAAAGCAAATGGGTGTAGTATAGGTTGAGAGCGACTGCAAGAACCGATTCTATTAATTGACTCTTTTGATATCAATAGCCTCAGCATGTACACAGCATAGCCTTAGCCTCTGCCTAGTACAGCCTCAGTCTGTGACAGCATAGTCAAGAAGATAACACAATTCCTAATTTGATTCTTGATTGACTATTAGGGAGTTTCTTTTAATCAAGTAGTAGCCTGGTGAAGGACCGAAAGGAAAAGCCAGGACTGCTACACCAACAACAAGTCAGCCTCCACCCCCTAGCCATTCGAAAGAAGATAGGGAGAGACTGTGGGGTTTTAGCACCAACACTAAACTTCACCCTTAAGTGAACGTCTATTCTAGTGACAGGGGGTAGAAGGATGCTTAGGGAACTATTAATAAGATCGAAAGCTGTTGATAGTATACTAGGTTGGGAGCCCTTCAAGACATTTTATTAGACACAGCCTCACCCATAGGCTCAGCCTGTGCCTAATGCTGTTGAGCAATTTAAAGCGTAAAACAGGACATGTGAACCCCGGATGCCTAAGACTTCTCTCAATCTGATCTCTTCCTATTTCAATTCTGTTGTTAGTTTTATTTCATTGCTTAGTTTATATTTCAATTAGCATACACCAGAATATCACCTCTTATTTTATTATTTCAAGCCTAATTTGTCTAATTAAAGGTAACAGACTCAACCCAGTCCCTGTGGATACGACCTTGATAAGTACTACAACAACCCTGTGCACTTGCAGGAACCAACGTTGCAGACAGACGACATCAAGTTTTTGGCGCCGTTGTCGGGGACTGGCGCTTGGTTCTATTACTTTTTTTGTTTAATTTATTAGGCTTTTTATCACTCAACCTTTTCTTTTTCCAGAATAAAATTTTTAGGTGGTGCATGCCCCAACCCAGGAGCAAGCAACTAGCTCTAACTTTCCACTAGGAAATCGAAAAGTCAGCTCGCCAGATTCACAACCAGAAGCAACAAAACATGGCGAACAGACCCAATAAAGGGGCACAGGCTCAGCCTGTTCGACCCTACATCCCCATGTCACAGCTCCTACAACCACCAACCACCGTAATCCACAACAGCATTGCCATTCCAGATGTAGATGCCCCATATGCGATTCGAACAAACTTGTTGAGGTGCACATTTGGTGGCATGCCCTCTGAAGATCCAAACTGGAACTTGCAAAATTTTCTGCGGGTGTGTAGCACAGTGAACATAGCAGGGATGACCAAAGAGCAGCTGTACATGAGAGTATTTCCATTCTCACTTCAAGATGCAGCATTTGAGTGGCTCAACAACCATGAAGCAGGCCATTTCACAGACTGGGACAGTCTAGTCAGAGCCTTCTTGAAGGAATACCATCCATCAAGCAAGGCTGCAAACTTGAGACGACAACTTATTGACTTTTCTCAACGCTGTGATGAATCAATTCGTGATGCTTAGGAGCGCTTCAAGGGATTCTGAGGAGATGTCCAAACCACCGAATTAATGAGGCTGTGCATCATGAACAATTTTATTGTGGCCTATGCGATGAAGATCAAAACACTCTGAACAAGATGGCCAATGGTGCATTCTTGGATAAAGACTATAATGATGGAGTTACCATTCTTAAAGCCCTGTCCAAGAGGAAGACCCAAGTTAGGGGAGTCAAGGCCTCTGGAATAATTGGAGTAGACCGAGTAACCAAGCTAGAGGAAGAAATAGAAGCACTCCGGAAGGAATTGGGGGCTACTCAAGTGAAGGCAACTGCAGCCACAGGCTCAGCCTGTGGAGGATGTGGAGGACCTCATGGTATATCTAGTTGCCCACTCTTTGCTGAATGTGAACCTAAACATGCCCACTATATCCAGTAGCAACAGAATCAATATGGGGATGCATACAATCCAGCTTCGAGAGATCACCCAAATTTCTCTTGGAGATCGCTAAACGAAGAAAGAAATCCACCATAGGCTCAGTACCAGAGCAAAACGATGGTGGATATCAAGGTGGACATCAAGACATGATGAGCATGCAGCAATCCATCCTCGAGAACCAAAATAAAATGAATGGGGAGATTAGTCAAATCAAGTCCCACAGAAGAATTCTCGAGAATCAAATTGCACAGCAGGCCATATTGTCAACTAGCCAACAAGGAGGTCTTCGAAGAAAAATAGTAGAGAATCCAAGGATAGAACATTGCAATGGTGTGATCCTTCGCAGTGGGAAGGAGTTAAGGGAAACAACACCGAGACAGCCTAAGGCTATGGAGAAAAAGGCAACAGCATCAGCATCCAGCTTGGGACAAACAGTGCATACACTGGCTGAGCCTGTCAGCACAAAAAGTGCTGAGAAACAACCCCAGACTGTTCGACCTTATCAACCTCCTCTCCCATTCCTAGAAGTATACCACAAGGCCATATTGGAGAAGCAATTCAGTAAGTTCAAGGAAATGCTAAGTAAGTTATACGTGAATGTTCCTTTCAGTGACGTGGTTACACAAATGCCTTTATATGCTAAGTTCCTCAAGGAGATTTTGATAAGGAAGAGAACCATTGATGATATTGAGACTGTAGCTATGACAGCCTAGGGGAGTGTTCTCATTCAACATCAGCCACCCAGAAAATGCTCAGACCCAGGGAGCTTCACAATTCCATGTCATATTGGGAGCAAGAAGATTGAAGGGGCCCTATGTGACTTAGGAGCTAGTGTTAGCCTGTTACCATTTTCCATCACTCAAAGTATGGACCTTGGAGACATCAAGGCCGCAAAGAAGAAAATCCAACTTGTTGACCGCTCACTTGTGTATCCTGTTAGAGTATTAGAGGATGTGCCTGTCAAGGTTGGTGATTTTTATATTCCTGTTGATTTTGTGGTCATGGATATGGCATTGGATTTCCACACACCCATCATTTTAGGGCAACCTTTTCGCTTCACAGCTAGGGCATTGATTGATGTTGAGGAAGGGAGGGTGACATTGAGAGTTGGAGAAAATACGATGAATTTCTATATGCTCTGGTCTCCTAAGTCAGAAATGAACTTTGGCACCTGCTGCCAGGTTGACACTCTTGATGACAACAATAGGTCAATACAACAGCCCCAGCCTGTCCAGCAGCCTGTTCAACAGTAGTGGCCTATCAGTCAAACTAGAGCTGATGATTTTGCACCAAATCTTGAGATAAAACCTCTTCCTTCAGAATTGAATGAAGAGTAGTTGGAGATGAATGGGAATTCCATTGTTTACAAGGAGAGAACCATAAAAAGGCACAATGGTCAAAACATCAAACGTGCTTTCAAGAAAGAAGAGCAAGTCCATTTTCGGGATAAGAGGCGATCAAAGTGGTCTGGTCTATTTACCATTCTTCGTTGTTTCCCTCATGGAGAAATGGAGATTGCTAGTAACGGGGTTAGCCCATTCATAGTCCATCGTAAGAAGGTGAAAATTTGCCACCCTACCATGGAAATTTTCAGAGAGATTCAACCTTGCCAAAACCCTCATACCTCCTAAACAAGGAGGGTGTCCAGCTACAAGACATGAAAGAAGCGCTTCTTGGGAGGCAACCCAAGCGATAAGTTCAACATCTCCAGTTTTTCATTCTGTTTATGCATTTTACCTTTTTTGTTTTTGTTTTTGTTTTTGTAAGCTATTAGGTGATTGGAAGGAATAATTGAGCAACCTCTTCACATCAGACCAGAGAAGTTTTCCTAACCTCTCTTTTAATTCTAAAGCCTTTACTTTACAAGGGACTGTTTGGGTCTGTTGTTACACAGGCTCAGCCTGTTGTAAACACAGACCCACACTGCTCATTCACTTTGCATGCATGTCACCTTCTTACCTCCCACTAATTCTTTCAAAGTCCTTTGCAGCATTTCTGTTTGGGGTACTTCTATGTTTGTTTATTTTGTCCAAGTACTTTTCAGTTTGATTTTAGTGTTTACACCCTTTGCATCGATTGTGTGATTGTGTCTCTTAGTTACGGCATTGCACCCTTTCTTTGTTTAGTTTTTACAGTGAGGACACTGCAGATTTTCAGTTTGGGGTATTTTAGGGTGCAATTTAGCCATGTATGATGGTGTCTGCTTCTCTACTTTCGGTTGCTCATCTTCTTCTTCTTGCTTAATGATGGTGTCGGCTTCATCTTCTCTAGGTGGATAGGGATCATCTAATTGCTTGCCGCTTCTAAGTGCTACAGCCTTGACTTGCTCTCTCGGATTAACTGTGGGCTGTCCCGGTAGGTTTCTCGGTGTCCTCATGATCGCCTCTACTTGCTGCGCAAGTTGCGTCTCAAGCATCTTCGAGTGAGTCTCCATATTTGCCATCCGCTTGTTGAATCCTTGCATCATCTCCGTTTGCATACGTTGAGTCTCGATTATGGCTTTCATCATAGATGTAAGATCTATGTCTTGATTCTTCGGAATTTGCATGCTTGAACTCTTCTGCCCATAATCGTTCCTTTGAAAGTTTCCTTGCTGGTTCGGGTTGCTCTCCCCCCATGAGAAATTAGGATGATTCCTCCATTCTGGATTGTATCTGTTGTTGTAGGGTCCTCGTTGTTGTTGGCGTTGATGAATGTAGTTCATCTGCTCAATCATTAAGTCGTCTCCGGTTGGACAATTCATTGAATTGTGTCCAGCACCTGCACATTTATCACATATTAAACTCGGTATAACAACAGCAACACATGATTTCACCTGCTGACTCAAAGAATCTAGCTTCGAATTAAGCATTGTCACTGTCTCCACTTCCAGAATTCCAGCTACTCGCTTGTTGTTTAATCGTGAAGAGCTCTGGTAACTATTACTCGCCATCGTCACCAACTTCTAATACGCCACATCGGGTGCTTGCGCCATGAATGCCCCTCCTGAAGCTGCGTCCAAACTCATGCGCAAAGGCTCATTTAAACCAGTAAAGAACGATTGAACTACAAGCCATTCGGGTAATCCATGTTGTGGGCATCCTTGAATAAGATCCTTATAATGTTCCCATACTACATAGAGACTTTCTCCATCGAATTGAGTGAATGATGTAATCTTGCTCTGGATATGTGCTGCTTTATCAGGTGGACAATACTTGGCAAGAAAATCCTTTGAAAGCTCCTCCCACGTCATGTATGTTCCAGCTGCTCCTGACTTCAACCACTTCTTAGCCTTGCCTTGCAAAGAAAACGGGAATAATCGAAGTCGAATTGCATCATTAGTCGCCCCACTGATCTTGATCAAATCACAAATCTCTGTAAACGTCTATAGATGTTGATTCGGGTCCTCATTATCCAAGCCTTCAAATTGTTCTTGTTGCACCATGTGAATGAGTGCTGTCTTCAGTTCGAAATTGTTGGCATTGATCGCTGGCGTTGCAATGCTCGACTGCACGATATCCAAACTCGGTGTTGCCTAGTCATGCAATGTCTTGTTTCCTTCTTCTTCTGCCATGATGACTGTCTCGAAATTATCTGCTACAACCTCTGCTTCTTTTTCTATTTCAGTGTCTTGAAGAAACTCCACAGGCTCTACGACTTGCTTCTGCTTTCGCTTGTTCGCGCGTAGTTGCTTGTGTAATGTTCTCTCGATCTCCAGATTGATCTCAGGAATTGGAGTCGAAGAAGCACCTCGTCTCGTCTTGGGACATCAACCAAAATTCTAAGGTTAGCCTGGTGTGCATCCATTTATCACTTGTGGCGAGAACGAAATGCTAGATTCCATAACCATCATTCGCGCTCTGTAGAAGCAATTGTTACTGATATCTGCTGTGAACTAAAGTTGTGCTTCTGCAGTTTATCAAATCTCAAGTCGCGTGCTCTTCCTTTAGAACTACAACAATTATGCTCCTTTTGGGGTATTAAATTTTTGCCATTTTCTAGTGCCAGTTGATTTAGTCTTTTGTAAAAGCATACTTTTGTAAAAGCTGTATGCTTTGTTGTTGCTTGGTTTTTACCAATGTACTCATTTGTTAGGGTCTCCCTGACTCAGTTTATGCAATGAGAAACAAATTTGATTCTCAAAAAAAATTAAAAAATTGACAACACTATATAATAAAAAAACAAAAATTGATTAAATAAAAAGAAATAAAAAGAAACTAATGTGAAAAATAAAACCGAAAGTAATCTAGCTGCAATCTCAATAGTTTATTAAATTCGTTTGCTCCCCGGCAACGGCGCCAGAAAAGTTTGATGCGTTTTATTTATGCATGACTTTTTAAAATTTATAATTCTAGATCAATTCACAACACGACACACAAATAACTCACGAGTAAACGCAACAATTGTTAACTGCAAGCGCACAGTGTACTATGTAGTGTAGTAGTCTAATCAAGGTCGATCCACGGAACAAGGGAAATAAGTACTACCTAATGTCACAACTTACGATTATCTTGGCAAATCAAATAAAAGATGGTGTAGTGTGATGTCGACTAGGCTAGAAGAAAATGAAATAAAATCGCAGACTTAATCTAAAGTGAAGTTCTATCAATATCTAAAGCAATCTAGGAAATCGGGGTTCACACAATTACTATCTAGGTTTATTATGCATGGAAATCGGGGTTCACACAATTACTATCTAGGTTTATTATGTGAATACCCGACCCAATATCACTTGGGCCCATTCACCTAATCCTTTCACCATCTTCCTCGGGTCAATTCCATGACATTGGAGATGCCACCCAAATTTTATTAAGGACAATACTTGGGAAAAACCTTCATGTGACTCCTTTAGGCTACATGGTCATGGCGAACCAAAGTCATGGGATCGGGGGTTCGTCAGAGAAGGGAAGGTGCTAGGCACCCATCCGTGTTGGGTCGAGACTATGTACAATTCCAAAATGCAAGTGTGCCTGGTGCAAGTGTGCAAGTGTGGAAAATAAAAGAATGGGGGAGAAGAAGAAGATTTGGCTTGCATCCCTTTGTAACACCGAGACTACCTACGTACCCGAGTGACCGGGGTTAAAGCCACGTAGTTCTAAACATGGCATAAATCGGCCACTTGCATCATCAAAGGCATCAGCATATAATCAACAAGGATCAATCAAAACAAGGTTTAGTATTACCTCTTGTGGCCCTCCTCTAGCTCCTTGCAATGGGATGAGTTCTACACCCACCTTCTTTCCACTTCAAAGCTCAATGGATGATCCTCTTCTTGACTTTTCCTTGCTGGACTACTGTTGATGCCTCCTACGAAATTCCTCTAGAGTTTATGCCTAAGAATGTTTCTATAGACTTGGAGAGGTAGAGTTTCTCCAAGCACTCAAGGCTTATTGGTGTGGATGTGAGAAGAATTGTGTGTCCCCTTGAAATGTGTGTTAGAGCCCTATTTATAGTGCTCTGGGAAGCCTAAAGGCATGAACCTACTTAATGGTGAAGATTCTGCCCGAAAATCTGGTCCAAAACCACGTAAAATCGAATTAGAAACAAAATCGGAGAAAATTGAGGGTTTTGGGCACCTATGACCGCCGCTGCCGGCGGTCATCCTTTGGATGACCACTAGTGCGGGCGGTCATGTGAGGACGACCGCCAGGTGCTGGCGGTCGTCGCGAGATGACCGCTGGTCTCCCCGCGTGTCACTCGTTCTTTCCTTTTTTGACCCCCAATCCCCCTAATTCAGCACTAACTTGATCCCATCGCGTAATTAACCTCTAATTAACCCAGAATCACTCAATTACTTGTTCCCCACTCCCCTAAACCATTCCAAGATTGATTGATTACACATTGATAAGCATTTAAAGCAAAATCATACCAAAACACAAAAATCTACATAAATGATAGTTTAACTCGGATTTACCACGAAAATCAGAGCTTTAGCCTACAAGAAATGTGTTAATGGGATGGATAAACTCTGGAGAATTCATTAACTTCGCTTAAACCTATTTTTAACCCAAAAATAAATTATCTCAATATAATTTGGTTAAAAACAACTAAAAAAGCCCAAGCAATGAAATGGAATGTGTTTTAATGTAAATAAACCTTATTATATGTTTTACCCTAAGATTAAATCTTCTCATTAATCCTAAGGTTTAAGTGCACAAAGGTTTAGATTATCAAAATACATTAATTCTACTAAATTAAATCCTCACTATGCTTTAACCTAAGATCAACTCTTCTCATTAATCTAAAGTTTGAGCATGTTTGGAATCTACTTTTAGTAAAATGTTCATGGGTCAAATTTGGGTGTTCACAACAACAAGGCAAGAGGCCCAAGAGACGTTCTCAGCCTTTATCATGAGGTGGCGTAACAAGGCATTATTATTGGTGAATCGACAGCCACAGGAGGAGCAAGTGCAAATGGTGATTAATAACCTTCAGCCGGTGTGTTATGATCGCATGATTGGAAATTATTATGCTGATTTCAAAGCCCTTATTAGGGCAGGGACACAATTGGACGATGCGATTGCTTCTGGCAAGGTCAAGATAGCAATGGACACTACTACCCCTAGGTGCAACTTCAGCTCAGCACAAGGAAACAAGCCCGTTGAAGTAAATCATGTGACTACCAAGACATCGGTGCAAATTGGGTCGAGATTTAGGGAATGCACCCCTTTTCCTATGTCTTTGGGAAAGATGTTCAAAAAATGCATGGCGGTAAACCTGTTGCAGCCTTTAGAGCCAAAATTTGGGTTTTCGATTAGAGAAGACCAAAATAAGTTTTGTGAATTCCACAAAGCGGCCGGGCATGCCAAGAATGATTATTTTAGACTCCGTCACGAGATCCAGGATCTGGTGGAACGAAATGAGATAGTCTTGCCCCCAAAAGATGTAGAGGTGTGAGAGGGTTGATAGCTGTAGTATTTGTGATGTTTGAAAGAAGTGCGGATTTTGTTCATCATTTCTATGACATTGTTTTGGTGTCGCGTGTTCACTTAATCAATAAAATAAGCCTTTTCTTGCCTATCTCGATGATTGCAATTCATGATTTAGAAGGTGACATAGTCTATGCTAAGGTGAACGGATTTTGCAAACATTTCAAGTTTGGCTTGCCGAACTTCCAAACGGATCAATTCAAAGTTAAGCCATTGAAGCCTAACTTATGAACATGGCTCCACACTAGATTCTAGGATCCTAACCGAGGCTATAAGAAAGAAGCCTCATGTTTTAGAAATAAAATAGTGCTTGAAGCACAAACCCTTGGCTAATGTGGAGCAGCCACACCTAAAACCCCCTGAACTGGACACCAACCTTCGTACACAACCCTCAGTAAAGACTTGGGGGGAGAAGTTTTCTTAAATTGTGAAAGGTGAGACATTTGGCCCGTCTTCATCCGAACTACGGGGACCTGATTTCTTAAGGATGGCACACAAAGAAAAGGGAAAAGAGAGAAAAGAGAAAAAAAAAAAGAAAAAAGAAGGTGAACACCCTCTAGATCACCAATCCATGAAATAGTCTAGATGATAGAAAAGGTGTTCCCTAAAAAAAACAAAACGAAACAAAGAGAGTGTTATGTTTAGGAATACGTAGGCAACATAAAACAAAGGTACGGTCAAAACAAAAATTCCCTCCAACTCCAGGTCGAACTTCCTTGGTAAACCAAGCTTTGACACCCGTTCTACCAGTGGTCCATCCATTTAACCAAGAATTGGTATGTCACGAAATGTTTACAATCACCTTAGTATGAATCAAATTATTGACTACTTTTTAACATGCATAGTGAGGGGGCCGGGTACATTAGAAAAGTTTGAAAGACAAAGGAGTGAACAAGGATAAAGCACATGGTGATCATTATCTAAAGGCTTAGCAGCAACATGAATTATTGTTTCATCCACCTCTACAAGGCACGAGTAGAACGACATCATCTGCCCCCGCAGCTCGAAATCACATTTGCACATTTGAAGGATGCCTTTTCATGGCTGGAATACTCTCTCACGAGAATCCTCACTCATCTTTACATTAGAATTATTCCAACGAGTTTTGAAGGAGGTCCCTAGGTAACCCAAGGTTTGTCATAGTGAATCTTAAACTCGGTAAAAACTGAAGAGAGGAAAGAAATACCCAAATCTAATTTCGAAAAAGAAAAGAAGAGAGAGTGAGAGAGAGAGAGAGACAAACCCTTCCTTGACAACCAAGAGGCGCTCATGTATGCATTGCTTGGATTTATGATATTTTGCATGTGGGCCCCACTGAGCCCAATATTGATATGTTGTTGTTGTGGCATTCTTGAAATGATGTAAGGCCTAGTTTTTTATAAAGTTGATGTGTGTTTGCTTGGGCATTCAAGGAGATGTAAGCCCCAACTTTTGTTGATTGATGTGATGAGTTGGGGGCATTCTCAGTAGAATGAGTTCTAAGGCCCAAACCTTTTTGTGAAATGATACCAGGGGCATTGGTGCCCGTGTCTTAAAAGTTGAGTACACCTTAAGGGCATAGGTGCCCATGTTTTTTGAAGATTGATCTTAAACTAAGGGCATTTCTGCCCGAGTTTCTGAATTTGAATGCACAAAGGGCATAGTTGCCCCAGTTTTTGATTTGGAATGCATAAAGGGCATAGCTACCCTGATTTTTGATGTTTAATAAATCAAGGGCATAGCTACCTATATTTTCGAGGTTGATTACACCATGGCCATAGCTGCCTAAACTAATGAGAGGGGCTTAGCTGCCCAGATTTTTTGAAATAGAGCATATGAAGGGCACAACTCTCCGAACTTTTGAACGCATGAAGGGCATAGTTGCCCGCATTTTTTACTTTGATCACTAAGGGCATAGTTGTCCAAAATGTTAAAATTGATTGCATCATGGGCATAGCTGCCCGAATTCTTCAAGATGATTTCAAACTAAGGGCATGGCTGCCGAATTTATGAAGCTAATTATATCAGGGGCATAGCTGCCCAAATTTTTAAAGTTGACTGCATCGAGGGCATAGCTACCTAAGCTTCTAAAAATAGTTACACCAAGGGCATAACTGCCCAGATTTCTTAAGTTTATTTCAAATTAAGGACATAGCTGTCCAAATTTTCAAAATTTTTCACATCAAGGGCAGAACTGCCCACATGTTTTGAGTTGATTATACATTTGGGGCATAGCTGTCTCGAGGTTTCAAGATAATCATGCATCATTGGGCATAGTTGCCCGAAGTTTTAAAATTGAACATCTCCTGAGGGCATAACTGCCCAAAATTTTGAGATGATTACGCATTTGGGGGTATAGCTGCCCCGTCATTTCGAATGATTTGGATTGTGTCTTGGTGGCATAACTGCCCCAGATTTTCAAACCAAGAGCATAGCTGCTGAAAATTTTGGACACATCACAACAATCACTCACATCAATCATTCAATTTTGGTTGTTCCTTTCTTGCATTATTTCATCCTTAGTTTTTAAGGACTCGTCAACGAGGGGCACCTGTGAACATCCAAATTTAACCCACGAACATTCTTCTAACTTAGATTTTAATTGTGCCTGAACTACAAGATTAATGAGATGATTTGGTCTTTGGCTAAGTCATATTTAGAATTTATGTTGGTAGAATTCATATATTTTAGGAACTTGAACCTTTATGTGCTTTGAACTATAGGATAATGAGATGATTTAATCATAGGATAAAAATATATATTAAGGTCTAATGCACTAAAATATGTTTTATTTCATTGCTTGGGCAATTTTATTTATTTTTCAACCCAATTATATTCAGATGATTCATTTTTGGGTTAGGAATAAATTTTGAGGCCCAACTTAATGAGATATGATTTATCCAGAGTTAATTAGCCTATAAACACATTACTTGCAGGCTAATTTTAGCTCTAATTTTCGTGAAAAAACAGAGTTAAATCATCCGTAAATGGTAAATGTGCTTTTGACATGATTTTGCATAAAATGGGGATGTTATTGTGAATCAATCAATTAGGAGATGATTGGAGGGAGTACTAAGAAAAAAGAATTTTCTGGGTTGATTAGGGGTTAATGACACGATAAGACCAAATTAGGGCAAAATTAGGGGGAATGGGGGTCGAAAAAGGAAAGAACGCGTGAAACCATAAGAGCCGAGCGGCCATCTTGGGATGATCGCCAGGTCATGGAGGCCATGGAGTGATGACCGTCGGGCCTGGCGGTCATGGATGCCCAGAAAATACATTTTTGCCTGATTTTGTTTCTAATTTTATCCTACACGGTTTTGGCCTAGATTTTCGGCCAGATTCTTGACCATTAAGTGGTGCACATCCCCTGTAATCCCAAAACTCTATAAATAGGACCTCCAATTCACATTCAAAAGGGACACAGTCTCTTTCACACACACGTCACTCATAAGCTTTAGTGCTTGGAGAAACTCTACTTCTCAAAGCCTAGAAATAGTTTTAATGGCAAAAACTGTGGAGAAATTTTGTGGGAAGCATCAAGGAAAAGCAAGCAAAGGGTACACCATGAAGAGATAAAAAATTGAGCTAAGAATTGGAAAGAAAGTGAGTGGAGAACAAAATCCAATCCAAGGAGCTAGAGGAGGGTTACAAGAGGTAATCCTAGATCTTTTCTTATCGGTTTTGTGCTGAAAATTTTTCGTTAATAATAATGCTTTTGATGATATAAGTGCTGTGGTGATGCCATGATAAGAACTACATGGGCTTTGAACCCGGTTGTCGGGGTACGTAGGTAGTTTCTAGTGGTGGAAACTCAAGCCCAATTATTTCTATTTTCCTTTTTGTTCTAGTTCGTTTTCTTTATATTATGTGATTTATTTTCCACACAACACACACTTTCACATGGCATACAATTTTTCCTCAATTGCACAAAGTTTCGCTCCAACATGGATAGGTGCCTAACACCTTCCCATCCATGACGAACTCCCGGGCCCAATATCTTTGGTTCGCTAATCGGTTGCCTAAAATGGAGTTCATTGGGAGTCAAAAATGGTTTTTCCCGAATTTTGTCTTATAATAAAATTCGGGTGGCGAATCCAAAAATATTGGGTGATGGTTAAGAAGAATGTATGAGAGAATAGGTGAGAAGGCCCAATCAACTTTAGGTCGGGCCCTCACAACTTCAGGTTGTGTTTGTAGTCCTTCCACAAATTGGGTCACTTTTCGATCAGGAAACCTGCAAGAAATTCATCTGGTAGGACAATCTTCACCGCCTTCAGGCCCTCTACAAGCCTCTGGTATTCTGTGATCTGACTGGTAACGGATTTGTCTTCCTTCATCACCCACTTGTAGAAGTTGAAAATGGCAAACTTCTGCTTCAAAGCATCTTCTGCGGTATATTTTTCCACCATATTGTCGCAGAAGTCCTTTGCTTCCTTGCAAGATACATAAACGTCAAAAAGTTCATTGGATAAAGTTTGCATTATTGTATGTCGACAAACCTTATTGGCATTATGCCAATTCTCCAATTGTTTTTTATCACCGGTTGTTGGCATTGATTCTATTAAGGCGTAGGCCACCCCGTGCACGTCAAGTGTTGAAAAATGCGCTCCTGTCATCTCTTGAAATTTGCTCCAGCAAAACCTTGATTTTGGACACGTCGGGATAAGGTGTTGCATATGTGACGACAGGTTGGACTTGGGATCCAGCAGCAATGGCGGCGATGGCGGCAGTAGTAGCAGCATTCTTGGGGTGGAATTCAACCATTGGTAATATCTCTTTAGAGTGTTGGAATATTTGGAAATTTTGGTTGTGTTAAACCCGAGCTTAGGCATGTAAATCACTGTCCTAAAGAGACATTTTTGGTCACCCAAAAAGTTTTCCCAAGATACAACAACTCCTTCTACAAGAATGTAGGATACCAGAATCTGCCAAGAAATTAACACAAGATAACCGAGCAAACGAAAGTGAAGAGACTCCGAAAGGGGAAAGGGGAGAAGAATGAGAGAGGGCTTGTGTTGTTGTGTTTTTCCCTATATGTCAAATGAGTTGAAGAATGATGTATTTATAGGCAGAGGGAGGGGTAAAGTTCAAAATAATTAAACAACATGTAATATTGTGAACCACACATTTTCCTATTGACCAGGTAACAAAAAAAATTAGCCTGACCTAGCGTTTTTTACCCAAGTAATTTCTCACACATAAATACAAAACTAGTTTCTACTCAGAATTGCGCGTTGAGCGTGTGAACACCCAAATTTGACCCATGAGTATTTTATTATTTTGGATTATGGATGTTTTTTTCGCCTATAGATCATGAAATGATTTGGTCTTGGGCAAAAAATACGTTTATAATTTAATTTAATAGAATGTTTTTATTTTTTTGATTTGGGATTTTAATATATTTTACTTCATAATTATTAAGATGATTTAATCCTAGGCTAAGATATACTAGAGGTCTGATTTAATAAAATAGGGGTAATTTATTTGTGTGGTATATTTCTATGTATTAGCTCATTATTATCGAGATGATTTAATTTTGGGTTGAAAATAAATATAAAGTCCAAACTAATAAGATATGGACCCTCCAGCAATAGCAAGTCATATTACCACATTACCTGCAGGTAATTTTAATTCAAATTTTCATATAAATTCAGAATTAAAATATATCTTTTTCCTGTTCTGTGTTTTTGTGGTAAAATAGTAGAAAAGAGGTAAATTTTGATGTGTATTTGATAAATATGAAAAATTAGGTTTTGGGAGACAAGTTAGGAGTGTTTCTAGATCAGGGAACATTCTAGAGGGTGTGAAAAAAAGTAAAAATCGGATTAAAAAGGAAAAGTGCAAAAAAAAAAAGAATAGAAGCTGTACCCGGGTCCCAACTGTAACGCCCCGAATTTCCATAATTTGATTTTTCGGAATTTTCGAAATTTTTATTCCTATTTTGCCCTTGAGGAATTTCCAGATTTTTGGACAAGGAAACAAATTATTTTACCTTGGTTATAAGGGAAATAAGTCGATGGTATGACGGGTTCGGCTTTCGTTGGAGCTTAATCGGGTTTCGGGGTTGAGAATTAGGTTTTGAAGTAGTTTCCCCGAAACTACGTCGTTTTGGAACTGTTCAAAAAAAAAAAAAAAGGGAAAGGAGTCAACGGGGCGGGTTGACCGCGCCCAGCCGAACGACGCGTCGTTCGGGCTGGCGGGTCAAGCCCTAAAGACCCATCCTCCTCTTTTCTTTCTTCACTTTTCTTTTTTCTTCTTCTTCTTCTATTAACCGCCGCCGCCGCCTAGTCTCTCTCTCTCCTCCCTTCTTTGTTCTCCTCCTCCCTCCTTCCTCTCTTCTTTCGCTTTCCCCGTCTTCTCTCTTTTCTTCCCTCACTCCCCTCTTCTCCTCCGGTCCTTCTCTCTTTCGTCACACACTAGACCACTGCCGTTCCTCTCGTCGCGGCCG
>JAKUCV010007437.1:5878-16781 GCA_028386065.3 Turnera subulata | reverse complement strand
TGGGCTTCCCGGAAACAACGTACGGTAGCACGATCCTCCACTGAAGCTGAGTATAAAGCTATGGCGGATGGTACAGCAGAATTGATGTGGATTCAAAACATGTTGAAGGAGCTAGGGGTTCCAGTGTCCAAACCAATCCTCTGGTGTGACAACTTGGGAGCCACATTTCTTAGCCATAATCCAGTGATCAAGGCACGAAACAAAGCACGTGGAAATCGACTTCCACTTTGTGCGTGAACAAGTTGCCGCTGGTAACCTACAGGTTCAATTCATATCCAATGAAGATCAACTAGCAGATGCCTTAACGAAGCCGCTATCTACAACGAGATTTGCAACAATTCGAACCAAACTCAACCTTTGCTCTGCTGGCGGCTGAGTTTGAGGGGGGCTGTTAGAGATAATGATCATCTTATGTTGATAGTGTACCTACAATGGTTTAGATTACGTTAGCTCTTGATAGTTGTAGTGCTGTAATCTTTGTAATCCTTATCACGTTGTATTCTTATCATGCAAGTCTTTGTATCCTATTGTAACACAACGTATTACACTATAAGAACAACACCAGATACATCAATTGATGTATTCAATTCCCAAACCTATTCCTGTGTTTCTTCAAGCCTGTAGTTGAATCAGCAGAAGTGTAGAACCCAGGATGTTTGGAGACAATATTCCTTCATGACCCGAAGAAACGAATGTGGTCTCCATTGGTAAATAATGAAAATTCTTATGCAGTTCCATTGCTAAAACAGAAGGAAGATGTGAGTTCAGTCGTGAATAGTAGGGTTCCCTCTGAAGGAAAAGAAAGTTGGTAAAACTTAGCTGTATCATATGTTTCAAGATTGGAATCCAATATTGATGGTGATTTTTTTGTTTCCCTTCACACGTTGAAGACAAGAAATAAGAGAGTAAAAAGCATGCTTGAAAAAAGAAAAAAATTAAATGAGTTGTTTTGTTTATGTCTTCGGTTAAAGGAAAAAAATTAAAAGGAAAGAAGAAGCAAAATAAATGTGGTGTTGAAAAGCTAGTATAAAATAACTAAAAATCATTGGATTTAATCTAACGGTTGAAATTGAAATAACAGGATCTATCCTATTACTCCTAATAGGAGAGGAGCCCAATCCTTTTATGAGGGGAGAAAAATGTGCCAAAAGTTTGGTGTGGGGTTACCTAATTTTATGAGCATTAATTAGGGATAGATGTTTCATATATAGCCTTTTCCATTCATCATCTTTGTCATTACTCTTGAAGTCTGTTTAATTAGGTTTAGAATAATTAATTCTAATGCTTATACTGTTTTCTTTTTTGGTACATTAATGGTTATGTTATTTCGTTACCAATGGAAGCAATTTTTCTTGTTTTGCCACATATTAGGTATGAAAAAAAAATGGTTTTCCTATCCTACCAAAACGTGACAAATGCATGGTACATGGTGTTTGAATGCACAGTCCATGCTGCAGCTGTAGCAAGTTGTAACATTTGGCATTTTTTAAAAAAATTTTTTTGCATCCTATAAATTCACCTAATTCTTGCATTTATGGCTCTGATATTAACACTAGTACTCTGTTTGACTTATAGGCTTTGTTTTAATATAATTGGGTCTACTTTAACTTCTTTTTTTTTTTTATGAAAGGGGTCTACTTTAACTGTATGAGTTTATATGTTAGTAGCTTGTTTTGCTGCATTTTTTTTTTATTGTATTATTTGATTGGCTCGTGTTACTGGATGGCGGATATAGACAATATGGAAGAAATTGTTTTTACCTTTTACATTCTTTGCAGACGGCTGATATTTGATTGTTATTTTTTCTTATATATATTAGCAAACTTACAATTTTCTTTGTGTTTTATTACAAACAAACATAACCATTTTTTTTAAATAATACCTTTAGATGGCTTTCAATATAAAGCAGATATTGCCCCAATTTTTTTTAAAAGCCCCACAAAATAAAACCTAATTAAGTTTGTAATATTAGGCTAATGGAGTGGATAAGGAGGAATGTGATTTATTTAAAAGTGACAAATACTGAATTATTGCTGGTAAAAATATTTTTACCAGGGTACATAAATTCGAAAATGACAAAAATAATTTGCTGGGCAGTAAAAATTATTTTTACTGGCGCATCAAAATTTTATTATCACCACACCATATCATACCCAAAGGTTAATATTTTGGGATTGGGGGGATTAATTACATATAGCCCCCATGAAAACAAAATACAAGAAACTCCCAAAGTTGTTTGCTCCTTTCCAAGATTCTCTGTTTCTCTTCTTTGGGTTGTGTTGATATCACATAATTCGTGAACTTATCATAGCAATAAGGGTCCAACTCAGAACCGTGCTGATTATGCGCGTTAATATCAAAAGTCTCCACCGGATAGAAACCACCCTGGAGGCTTTGGATTTTGCCTAGTAAAACATCCTTCATGACCACCTTAAAGTCAGGATGTTCAAATTCACAGAAATTGTAATATTCCTTCTTCTCTTCCCTATACTTCATTATACAATAACGCCAGAGGTCAGTGCTACGTCTCATAATATCTTCTTTGGGTTGTTTTGATATCAAATCATCCCTGAACTTTTCATAAGAATGGCGGTAGCTATGATCAAAGAAAATAAAGCATTTATCCATTGGAAGTTTATAATTATACTCAGACCTGTTGTAATGGCCTAGTATATGATCCTTGAGTTTCTTATACTCGGGACTTGAGAAATCCAAATTCTTTCCATTTGCGTGGCCAAGGCATGGTCGTCCAGCCACAATCACTGCCAAAGAAAATAGCAGAACAATGGTGGTGAGGAAGACATGATTCCTATAATCAAAAGTTGCCATCTGATCACCAGTTTGGTGGTGACTTAAAGCTGGTGTATAAGATGAGTGGAACTATGCTACATTCCAACATGTACAACACCACCTTTTATAAGGGAGACCGAAAAAAATTCTCAATGTAATTAACAACACTATTTGTGTGGAGTTTTTGAGAGCATTAATTATGTATGTTTCATAACTTAACTCGGTTAGTGAATGCTTTGTTTAGGTTAAATTTAGAAAAAGTAACTAATTCTCAATGGTTTCGTTACTTTTCGTTTTGGGACATTAGTATCTTAGTAAGTACTCACAATCGCAGCGTTCCCCGAGATCACCCTGGCCTCAAGCCCGCTACAAACCTATGACTCCTTGGATGAAACCAAAGAAAGATATCACTACAGTACATGTTGATTTGTGAAAGGATTATCACCATTAAAACATAAATTAGGATCTTAGGGGGGCCTGGCCTTCCCTGTTCCCTCTGGATCCGTCCCTACCAAGACTCAACGAACCTTAGCTTGTATGGTTATGTTGCAACTAACAAACCATCAAGCTACCCAATGACCTTTGAAACATTGTTATCATAAATAGATAAAAAAAGATTTTAGGGGGCCACCCTGATCCGCCCCTGTCACTGTCAACGATCAAACCTAACGAACATATAAGATATTGTGAATCATAAGCTAGATTTATGTTCCCCATTTAATAGCAATCTAATTGTTTATATATATATATATATAAAAAGAAGCTAGATTTATGTCCTTGATTACCAGCAATAACTAGCTTTATTAAACGTCCATAATAATAATAAAAAAAAAAAGAGATGACAAAAGCAAAGAAAGGGAGCCAAACAAAATAGTAATAATAAAAGAGATGCAGAACCTTCGGTCTTGAGGTGCATTGTTTGCTTGAACATGATGCTCTTTGTATAGGATTTGGGAATACTATCCTCACAGAGATTCATCAACAAGTCCTGTGGAGCAAGTCCCACTCTTAGAGTGCATCAGGAACAACTTTCAACGTCCTTGGAAGGTCACATGCCAGCCCATATTGGGAAGCTAACTTCACGGTTAATATGTTAGCAAAACAAGCATTAGTTTTGGAAGATGAATTTAGGTTACTATAAGAACCATCAGACTTTAGTCTTAATATTTTGATAGCAGATGGACAAGCTACCTCTATTGCATCACGTGTTCATGTAACCGGAAATTCCTTTTTTCACCAAAAAAAAATAGCAAAGCAAAGCAGCCTTTGTGTTTTATTACCACTAAAGAAAAAGCAAACATAAGAGTACCATTAAATGGCTTTCAATGTAAAGCAGATATCTACTGCCCCAAATTTAGTTTTACCATATGATAGATTGGAGGGAGTATAGTAAAAAGGGAAATGCTAACTAGTGCCCATGGGGCACCCGTTAAGCAACAATAAATGAGGAGTTAATTAACTACCTTTTCTTTCTTGAATTTCTAATCTTACTGGAAAGATAAGCTTCATTAATTAAGATGAAATGCAAATGACAGAAGTGACCTTGTTTTATACATATTATAATTAATAAAATTTGACCAACATAATTATTATTAGAATGGTGTTAAAATATATTATTTTAATAAATCTGAGAACATAATCTCACAAAATTTATTATTTTATGCATGCCTAAAGAATAAGAATTTGAACAAATCACTAATTATCAAACCTTTAAAATGTTATTTTTAAACTTAATAAATAAATATTTAATAAAAATCAATTTAAAATATTGGCAACAATATTAAATCTTCAAGGTGACAACACTGTACATGTATTTATTTTTTATCTTTTTTTTCTTTTACTAGTATGTACAAGAATTCTAATTTAGTCCGTTTTTAATTTTTTAATTAGATTTTTTATAAGGTAAATTTTAAATTTTGTAATTATCCTAGTTCAGTTTAATTTTCTTCAACAAATAATGGGAAAGAAATAAATAAAAATTTTCTTACTAAACTTCCGATGGATCATGCTAAAAAAAAGAAAAATGACTATTAGGAGGATTCTAAAGGATAAATTTGTCTTTAAAAAAATATTTATTATGAGAGATAGGAAATCATGTGCTGTGATATCCTATGCAAATTAAATGCTGCTTAACAAGTGCCCATGGGCACTCGTTAGCCGAATCCAAGTAAAAATAATCATCAAAATTTTATTATCACCACACCATATGATCATACCCAAAGGTTAATATTTTAGGAATTGGGGGGATTACATCTTGCCCCCACGCCTACACCATACAAGATACTCCCAAAGGTCTTTGCTCTTTTCCAAGATTCTATGTTTCTCTCCTTTGGGTCGTGTTGATATCACATAATTCGTGAACTTATCATAGGAATAAGGGGACAACTCAGAATAAGCGCCGTGCATATCATGGCTGTAAATAGAGATAGTCTCCTCTGGATAAAAACCCCTCTCGTTCTTGTGGAGTTTGCCTAGTAAAACATCCTTCATTACCACCTTAAAGTCAGGATGTTTTTTTTTGATCCAAAAAGTCAGGATATTCAAATTCACAGAAATAATAATATTCCTTCTTGTCATCTTTATACTTGAATATACAATGACGCCAAAGCTGATTGCTACGGTCCATAATCCTCCCTGACTCTTCTTTGGGTTGTGTTGCTATCGAATCATCCTTGAACTTTTCATAAGATTGGCGGTAGCTATGATCAAAGAAAATAAAACATTTATTCCATGTATCTGCATCATCGTCGTAATTGCCTAGTAAATAATCTTTGACTTGCTTATACTCGGGACTTGAGAAACCCAAACTTTTTCTTACACGGCCATGGCATGGTCCAACCATAATCACTGCCAAAGAAAATAGTAGAACAAAGGTGGTGAGGAGGGCATGATTCCTATAAATCAAAACTTGCTGCCATATCTCACTAGCTATTTGGGGAATTAAAGCTTATGTATTAGGAAAATATGGAATTATGCTACAGTACGACACCACCTTTTATAAGGGAGACAAAAAAAAATTGTCAATGTAACACAATCTGTGTGGAGTTTTTGAAAATTATATATGGATGTTTCGTAACTTAACTCGGCATGCTTTGTTCAGGTTAAATTTAGAAAAGTAATTAATTCTCAGTTGTATGTTCTTGTTTTGGGATTAGGGGCAGATCCAGGGGGCAAGAAGGAGGGGCCGGGATGAGATTTACTTTTATTGAAGTAGTAATATTTATAAGATACCTTTGGTTCTTCCATGGATACATCACAGATTTGAGGTCTTGGGTCTTCATACTCTTCGTGTTCCTTCAATCTCACCTTCTTCGCACTATTCTCCCCTTCCTCTAGAGGAGCCTGTTCCTTAGCAGATCCTATCTCATGATTTCGTCTGTTGGATGCACTTTTGTTGGTACTATTGGTCGTCATGAATAGGAGCTTAGAGAGAAGCAGGAGCTTCTCACTCTGAAAAGATATTTTTTTGTGATAGGAAGGAGGTTCTCTAATTTGTTTGATTTGGTGCAGCGCCGATGGTGGATGATGACCCGTGGGCCTTGGATGAAGAACCAATCTGTGAGGATGGAGACATTATGGTTGTTCAAGAAGCTAATGGGGAAAACGTGGTGCTTTCTGATGCTTTCAAAAGAAGATTAGAAAAACCATGGGAGAATGGAGTCGTCGTCAAGCTGCTTGGACGGGAGATTGGTTACCGGGCACTGCAGTCCAAGATTCAAACTCTGTGGAAACCTGCTGGGCCTTTCCGCATAATTGATTTGGAAGGTAACTTTTACATCATCAGATTCTTGGATAGTCGGGATTATATCCATGCTTTGACAGGGGGATCATGGGCGATCTATGGGCACGCACTGTGTGTGCAACCTTGGTGCAGAGAGTTCAGGGCTGAATCTGGCAAGGTAGATAAGGTAGTTGTTTGGGTCCATTTCCCAGGTGTTCCAGTAGACAAATACCATACCCAGGTGCTCAGAACTTTAGGGAATCAGATTGGCTCAACTATCTGAATTGACATCAAGACAGAGAGTCAAACTCGTGCAAAATTCGCCAAAGTGGCCGTTGCAGTCGACCTCTCAAAGCCCCTCAAAGGAAAAGTCAAGTTTGATGGAGAGTCATTTAAGGTCGTTTACGAGGGTATATCCCAGATCTGTTTCTCCTGCGGTCATTATGGCCATTCAGCTATGCTCTGTTCGTACCATACTGTGAGTAAGGGGAAGGAAATCTCGGGGTCGGATGCGAGCATATCTCCCTCTGCACCTGTTCCCAACACTGGAGGCCAAGTTTCTTCATCCTTGCAGGTGAATTCTCTGGGGTAAGCTAAGGATGTAGGAGAGTGGATGGTTGTGGCCAAACGCACTCGAAAACCGGCCATGAAGACACTGGAACCGGCTACCCAGGTAAATTCTCATTCTACAACCAGGGTTACCGGTAACAGGTTTCAATCCTTAGAAAAGGAGCTAGAAGTTTGTCTCTGGGAACCTTTCCCATCTGCATCCCCAGCCTGTGCCAGTGGGGGCCAGTCCTCAACCATCAAAACTTACCTAAGACAACTCAAGGCTCTACATTCACTAAACCACAGTCCATAAATCGGAAATCACAGCCCAATAAACAAGCCCATAACCAACCCAAGCCATACCAGAAGAGAAATCCCTTGAAGGACATCTCAAACCAGACCACTCAGGCATCACCCAGTACCCCAAAGCCCAAACCAAACCAAACAAACATGACTAATCCGACAACGCCAAAAAACGTAGCCCAACTCCAACCTAAAGTTATCCTCCGCAGCAAACCATCTATTAATACCCAGTCTAGACCTGTGCACTCAACTATTGTTTTAGATGAATCATACCATAAACTCATGTACTCAAAGGATTACACAGAATCCGCCCCCTTACATTTTCTCAATCCCAAACCTACACTTCCACCACCCCAAGATCCCCAACCTTCTAAACCTCCTGACCCGATAGGGGACACACTTGAAAGGAAGGAGTTGAATCAAGCAGACAAAGCACATGTGCCGATATGTGAACCTCCAGGTGATAATCACTTCTTACCAGGTCAGACTACAAAGGAAGTTTCCACTGATAGTTCTATGGAAGTAGAGAGTACTCCCCCAGAGGGAGCTTTACCCTCCTCGGGTAATTGATGTCTGCCGGTTGGGCACCTTTCTTTGATATTTTTATGCTACCTATAATAGTGTGGAATTGCCAGGGGGTTGGCAAGAGAAAATTTGCAAGATTATGTAGGCAGTTACGTAGTGAGCACAAGCCGGAGGTACTGGCTATTTTTGAACCAAGAATCAGTGGTAGACATGCTGACCAAGTGATTCGAAGAATTTGGTTTCCCAATTCACACCGAATTGAAGCTCAGGGTTTTGCTGGAGGGTTATGGTTGCTTTGGGATGAAGCGAGAGTGTATGTTTCCGTCCTTTTCAATCACCCTCAGCTTATGCATGTCAGGATTGAGAGCACAACCTGTTCCTTCCTTTTTTCAGCTCTATATGGTAGCCCACAGGAAGCTTGGAGGAGGTTTCTATGGAAAAATCTTGACTCACTCACCACTATGATTGATAAACCATGGTTTGTGGCAGGTGATTTCAATGCAGTTTTGGAGGGGCATGAGAGAAGGAATCGGCTTGGAAGACCGGGGCAAGCCAATTCCATGTTTGTGGATTGCTTGTTGAAAACTAACCTATTAGACTTAGGGTGTGTAGGAAGCTATTTCACTTGGAAAAGTGGAAGTCGAAGAGCAAGACTTGACAGATTTTTATGCAATAGTGCATGGAGGACTGAGTTCCCAAAAGCATCGGTGTTTAACTTACCAAGGGTGGGCTCGGATCATTGCCTGGTATTGATTTGAAATGGTTCCACACCACCACCAGCAGCCGAGCGCCCATTTAGATTCCAGGCGGCATGGCTCACCAACCAGGAGTTCTCCAAATTTGTTGATGATAAGTGGAATAATTCCCTTGATTTTTATGATACAGTGCAGATTTTTACAGCAGAGGTTAAGAAATGGAATAAGGAGGTGTTCGGGAATATACATATGAAGAAAAGGAGATTACTTGCGCGAATTGCAGGGATCCAACGCTATCTAGAGAGAAGACCATCCCATTTCCTTTCCAACCTTGAGATTGAACTGAGAACGGAGTTGGATGGAGTTCTACTACAGGAGGAGATCCTTTGGATGCAAAAATCCAGAAACCAATGGGTGCAAGAAGGAGACACAAATACCTCATTTTTTCACACGTCCACAATTATACAGAGGAAGCAAAGTCGTGTGGAGGCTTTGAGAGATGACAATGGGGAATGGTGCACGGATGTAGAAGAATTAAGGAGGCTGGCTTTAAACTATTTTCAGCAATTGTTTAACGAGGAACACCCATCCTGGGCGATGTTTCCGATCCAGAATGAATTTCCACCAGTAAAACATGAGCAGCTTTTAGCTTTAAACAGGCCCATCTCACTAGAAGAAATCAAAGAGTCCATGTTTCAACTCAGCCCGCTTAAGGCACCCCGCCCGGATGGCCTGCATGCCTTATTTTACCAGTCTCAATGGGACACAGTGGGGCCAAAAGTAATTGAGCTGATCAAGTCTATCTTTGAAACCGGCTATTGGGATGAACGAGTGAACATTACTCTCATTGTCCTCTTGCCAAAATTGGAAAAACCGGAAAGGATCAATCAATTTCGTCCAATAGGTTTGTGCAACGTAATTTACAAGGTTGTCACGAAAATCATAGTAAACAGAATGAAGCCTCTGCTAGCTGATATGGTGGCACCGAATCAAAGCAGTTTTGTCCCGGGGCGTTTGATATCGGATAACATGATTATAGCTCAAGAAGCCATGCAAGTAATGCGGAAAAAGAAAGAGAAATCTGGGTGGATGGCAATTAAAAAATAGACTTGGAGAAAGCCTACGATAGGTTGCGTTGGTCCTTCATCCAAGATACGCTACTTGTAGCAGGTTTCAGACATGATTTGGTGGGGATAATAATGAAGTGTATTACCACTTCTCGGTTGCAAGTGTGCTAGAACGGTGCAGTTGGGGAGTCATTTTGTCCTTCTCGAGGCATTTGACAAGGCGACCCAATCTCTCCCTATATTTTCGTCTTATGTATGGAGAGATTAGGTCACCTCATTCATCAAGTCATGCGAAGGAAGGAGTGGATTCCTATGTCAATGAGCATGAGTGGACCCAAAGTATCTCACCTTTTCTTTGCAGGCGATCTGCTTCTATTTGCGACAGCCAATTCTAACCAGGTCAGATGTATCATGGATTGTCTAGATAATTTTTGTTATTTATCGGGGCAGAAAGTAAGCAAGGAAAAGTCAAAAATCTGCTTCTCAAATAATCTGCCACATGAGGTGATTGAAAGCTTGAGTGCTGAATTTGGCTTCACCTTGACGAGGGACTTGGGAAAACACCTTGGTATGCCTCTGATTCATGCAAAAGTGACCAAAGGAACATATTCTTATATCATCGACCGAGCCCAGCAGCGGTTAAGTGGGTGGAAGGCTAAACATTTGTCACTTGCAGGGAGGATTACTCTAACTAAATCAGTCATGTGGGAGCCCGTACCCCAATTAAATAAAAATAAAATATTTAAATGAAAAAGAGTTACCAAAATACTCTTTAAAACCCGGGGTACAAAAACCGATGCTTCAGCATACAAACATTTTCCATGAAAATGTATTAACCACGAGATGTCATCAAGTAAATGGATCCAACCGGCTTAACCAATAGTAAGCCATCACGGCATCATGCCGACATAATATCACAAAAATCAACTCCGGTTAACCGCCGATATAGAGACAGATATTCATGACATCTCGAGTTATTTAACTTGCAGCGGAAGGTGAAAATAATAATAAAACTCAAGGTAGAAAATAACATGCATATGGCCCTATGGATCCCACCAAGAGATAATGCACAACTACCTGCTGAAGTGACTGCGTCTGATCTCCGAGTCGAAGGTGTAAGTGAGTCTGCACGCTAACTAAAGTCTGAAAAAACAACGGTGGCGATTATGTGAGTCGCCTACTCAGTGAACATTAAAAGTCTAAATATACATGAAAGTGAAGTCATGCTCGTAGGGTGAGTAGCTCACGAGCAC
>JAKUCV010007436.1:0-29457 GCA_028386065.3 Turnera subulata | reverse complement strand
CAGCAGTTCATGGAAGAGCAGCGTCAGGTTGTGAAGGGACTTTCTGACAAGATAAACAGCCTAGAATGTCAGATTGCACAAGCTGGTCCCAGTCAAGGCAATCCCGGCAGACTACCAGGGAAACCGGAGGTCAACCCTAAAGCTCAATGCAACGCTATCACTCTTCGGAGTGGTACTCAGTACGAAGAGCGACAACCTCCCGCGACCCCGGTAGAAGAAGGAGACCAAGGGCAGGCCGTGCAAGTAGACAAGCCAGCAGAGCACGAGCAGGCTGTGTCGGCCGACAAAGGAAAAGGAAAGAAGGATGAAGTAAAAGCTTATGTTCCACCTATTCCCTTTCCTCAAAGGCTCAATCCACTGGTACATGATAAGAAGTTTGGACGCTTCCTCGAGATCATGAAGAAGCTCTACATCAACATTCTGTTTATCGAGGCTGTGTCCCAAATGCCCACTTATGCAAAATTCTTAAAGGACATCTTGTCTAATAAGAATAAATTGATGGATTATGGGACAGTGGCTTTGACGGGAGAATGTAGTGCTATCATCCAAAACAAGCTCCCGGATCCAGGAACTTTTACAATCCCTTGTGACATAGGGAAGGTGCGTATTGAGAGAGCACTTTGCGATCTAGGAGCAAGCGTCAGTGTGATTCCCTTATCAATCAGCAAACAGCTAAACTTGGGGGATCTAAAACCTACTGCTATGTCCCTCCATCTAGCAGATAGGACTGTCAAGTACCCAGTGGGAATTTTGGAGGACGTTCCCATCAAGATCGGGAGCTTTTTCGTCCCAGTCGACTTCGTGGTTTTGGATATGGAAGCCGATAACCACGTTCCTATTATTCTCGGACAGCCCTTTCTAGCAACTGCTAGGGCCATTATCGATGTCAAAGGTGGAAAGCTCTCATTGTAGGTCGGGTCTGAGAAAATATGCTTCGCAGTTAATGAAGTGATCCGGAAAGGCGTAGTTGATAACTCGTGCTACCGCCTTGATATTGTCGAAGCAGCAGTTGAAGAAGAGAATGCACAGGCAGACTGTGCAGATCCACTATTGGCGTGCCTAGCCCATAGCAAAGGTATTCAGGATCCTAATCCTGAAATAGCAGAATGCGCACGCCAATTAGAAACTTTATCTTTGGCATCCGACGAAGAAGATAAAAAAAATTGAAGAGTTGAACAAGATGCCAGAGGATTCAATTGAAGATGCTCTGAAGGTTGAGCTCAAACCTCTTCCTCTCAAGCTTCGGTATGCATTTCTGGGGCCAAATTCCACTTACCCAGTAATCATAAGCGCAAGTTTGACAAAGAAAGAGGAGGAAAAGCTGCTGACAGAGCTCAAGGCGCACCGAAGAGCAATCGGATATTCTATTGATGACCTTACAGGGATAAGTCCCTAATTTTTCACACATAGAATACTCTTAGAAGACGGCTATAAGCCGGTAATTGAGCGTCAGAGGCAACTAAACGAGAACATGAAGGAAGTCGTCAAAAAGGAGATTTTGAAGCTTCTAGACGCTGGGATAATCTATCCCATCTCAGATAGTGAATGGGTCTCTCCTGTTCACGTCGTGCCCAAGAAAGGAGGAATGACTGTCGTCGCCAATGAGAACAACGAGCTCATCCCCACAAGGACAGTCACAAGGTGGCGCATGTGCATCGACTACAGGAAACTGAATAGCGTCACCCGAAAAGATCATTTTCCGCTCCCATTCATCGATCAGATGCTCGAGAGGCTGGCAAAGCATTCCTATTTTTGTTACTTGGATGGATACTCTGGCTTCTTCCAAATTCCAATCCATCCAAGCGATCAAGAAAAGACGACATTCACATGCCCATGTGGAACATTCGCCTACCGAAGAATGCCATTTGGATTGTGCAATGCCCCTGCAACATTCCAACGGTGTATGATGGCAATCTTCTCCGATATGATTGAGGAAATCATAGAAGTCTTCATGGACGATTTCTCGGTCTACGGGAATACCTTCGATGAATGTCTCGCCAACCTATCTCGAGTGTTACGACGATGTGAAGAAGCCAACCTGGTGCTTAACTGGGAAAAGTGCCACTTCATGGTTCGTGAAGGGATAGTCTTGGGCCATACAATTTCCGAACGAGGAATAGAAGTTGACCGTGCAAAAATTGAGGTGATAGAAAAGCTGCCCCCACCAACCAATGTTCGAGGTATTCGAAGTTTCCTGGGTCATGCTGGATTTTATCGAAGGTTCATCAAAGACTTTTCGAAGGTTACTAAGCCTTTGACTAACCTGCTCAGTAAAGACGTGCCCTTCGAATTTGACCAAGCATGCCTGGAAGCCTTCGAGAAGATCAAGAAGGCGCTAATCTCTGCCCCAATCATGCAACCTCCCAATTGGAGTCTTCCTTTCGAGATTATGTGCGATGCTAGTGATCATGCAGTGGGAGCGGTCTTGGGCCAGAGGAAAGATAATAAATTGCATGCAATTTATTACGCGAGCAAGACACTTGAGGATGCACAGGTAAACTATGCAACAACTGAGAAGGAGATGTTAGCAGTCGTATTCGCTATCGAGAAATTCCGCTCATACCTTCTGGGTTCCAAAGTTATAGTTCACACTGATCATTCTGCCCTCAAATACCTGATGCAGAAAAAAGATGCTAAACCACGACTAATCCGGTGGGTACTTTTGCTCCAAGAGTTTGATCTGGAGATCAAAGATAAAAAGGGAACCGAGAATATTGTTGCAGACCACCTCTTGAGATTGGCTCAGGAACGCATCTCCGATGAAGATAAGCTTCCAATTGATGATACTTTTCCAGAAGAACAATTGGCGGCATTAATGGCAGAAACCAAAAGCAACCTCGCCACTCCTTGGTATGCCGACTTTGTAAATTTCCTTGCCAGCAATATCTTGCCTCCGAATCTGTCCTATCAGCAGAAAAAGAAATTCCTCTCTGAAGTCAGGAATTATTTCTGGGATGACCCATTTCTTTTCAAAAGATGTGGCGATGGACTGATTTGACGTTGCATACCAGAAGACGAGATTGACAATCTACTTCTCAACTGCCATGCTTCACTTTATGGTGGCCATATGAGCGCGTGGAAGACGGCAACAAAAGCCCTACAAAGTGGATTTTTCTGGCCGAACATGTTCAAAGATGCCAAGAAATTCACACGGTCGTGTGATTGTTGCCAGCGCACAGGCAATATCTCCCAACGCCATGAGATGCCACAGCAAGGAATTCTGGAGGTCGAACCTTTCGACATATGGGGAATAGACTTTATGGGACCATTCCCGTCTTCCCGATCCAACAGCTACATCTTGGTAGCAGTGGATTATGTTACAAAATGGGTCGAGGCCGTTGCATCGCCTACCAACGATGCTCGGGTCGTCGTCAAATTCCTTAAAAAGATCTTTTCTCGGTTTGGCACACCCAGGTCAATGATAAGCGATGGCGGCACCCATTTTTGCAACAAACAGTTGGAGGATGTACTTCGCAAATATGGAGTCACCCACAAGATTGCTACTCCATACCATCCTCAGACGAGCTGGCAGGTGGAAGTTTCCAATAGGGCAATCAAGCAGATCCTGGAAAAGACGGTGAACTCCTCAAGGAAAGATTGGGCTATTAAGCTCGATATGCCCTATGGGCCTATCGGACTGCTTATAAGACCCCTATTGGCACGACACCCTACCGTCTCGTGTATGGGAAGTCTTGCCACCTTCCGTTCGAGCTCCAGCACAAGGCCTACTGGGCAATCAAAGTTTTGAACTTTGACCCCAAAGCAACAGGACAGCACCGCTTGTTGCAACTCAACGAGCTCGAAGAAATCCGTTTGGATGCCTACGAAAACGCCAAGATCTACAAAGAGAGGACCAAATGGTGGCATGACAAACGGATCATCAAATGAGAATTCAGAGCTGGGGATTATGTCCTACTATTCAACTCCCAACTCAAGCTCTTCCCAGGAAAGCTTCGATCTCGATGGTCAGGTCCTTTTGAGGTTGTCAAAGTCCACCAGTCTGGAGCTGTTGTGATTCGAAACAAGGACGATGGTACTTTTACCGTGAACTGTCAACGTCTGAAATTCTACCTCCCCGAAGAGCAAATCGGACAAGAGGTGGTGTTACCATTCGCCGATGCACCCTCTACATAAGGGGCATCGAGTCCAGCTACAAGACGTTAAAGAAGCGCTTCGTGGGAGGCAGCCCACAGATCTTTTTGAAGATCGGACAATAAAGAAGTTTGGGGGTAGATCCCTCAAATTGCCATAATAAAGAGGAGACTGACTAAAATTGAGGCAGCGACATTAAATGCAGCCATCAGAGGCAAATAAACCAGTATATTATATATTATATATATACTAGTTTATTTTCAGGGCGAGCCAATTCTACATTCAAGATACCAGATCGGTGGGGGCCAACCAAAAACACACAAAGAATATTAATTCGCACATGCAAAAACTCATTACTTTTCATGTGTGTATTTTATTCTATTTTGGCTTGTAGGAAGTCAGATTGGCACATCCCGTGGGGCATGATAAGTCACAAAATAGTGGAAATAAGCTCACTCCAGTCTTTATCCTATATTATTTTATTCCCACTCAAACATTTTGAGCTGACAACGACACTATGGCGTGAAGAGAAGACTTAAAGAGAAGAAAGAAGGTGATACAAAAAAAGCAGATAATTCCTTAACTAACCGGTTAGTTATCCTTTCAAGCCCCATCTTTTATCCGGTTAACACACTCAAAACCCATCTCCATCCCTATCTTTTCTCTAACCCCCATTTTTAAACCTTTTTGAGTCTATGCAAATCTTAATTAGCTAGACACACATACCCAATAAAACCCCATAAACACTCCGTCGCCATCATGACCATCTCTTCTCTCTTCTCTTCATTCTTCTCTCCCATGAGGACCAAAGCCGAAGCAGCCTACCGTGGCCGAGGCCTCGATCACCCACACTCATGGCCGTCTGCACCTGCTGCCCCCACTCCACTGTCGACGGCTCGCCACCCTGCCGCCTCCAGCAGCAGGTCTCGCCGGAGCACCTCCCCACCTGCCGTTTCCCCCGCGGCCTCCACCATCTCCACCACGCCCCCTGCAGCGGAACCCGAGGCGCTCTCCGAAGCCCGCAGCCCACCCCCTCACCGGTCTTCCTCTCAGCATCGCCCGTCGAGATCCACACCTCCAGCCCCCACTTCCGCACCTGTCAGTACCAGGACTCGTGCCCGGAAGTTCCCGGCGTCGAACAAACGGAGTCCCATCACTCCGACCAAAGAACCCGACATCGTGGAGCTTGACGAGGAGGCCGACTATGCGCCTCGCCGACGCCGTGACACTCCAGTCCGGCAGCAGCAGACCAAGCCGCAGCAGTCCACTCAGGCTTCTACCCGAGTCCCTACACAGCCCAGCCGTGCTCGGGCCAATACACGGGCTCGGCATGCACCACAACCAGCAGGGGCCTCTGTCTCGCACAAGCGCCCTACTGAGGACCTGAGCCCTCCACCAGCACGGAAGAAGGCCAGAACCTCCCCTGCACAAAAAAGTAAGTCACCAACCCCTCTAGTACCTGCTTTTCATCCAAATCTGCCCAATGCGACTCTTAGAGACAGTTACCGTAAATTGATCAAACGTCCAATTAGGCAAACTAGGTATCTTGATGATGATGTTGTGACTCATATGCGCAATAGGGAGGAGTTGAATATGTTTCTTTCTAATGTTAGCTTGGTCCAGTTTGCTTCATTGCGATTCCCTGCCTACATAGAGCTCACCTATGAATTTTTCTACACCTATTATTATTCTTTGGATGAGTATGTTGCTTATGATTCCGGGGACATTCAATTTCGACTTCTAGACCGTGATTTTGCCTTGACCTTGTCTGAGTTCAATGCCATATTTGGGTTTAATAATCATGGGCATAGGTACATACCTCCTGATTTTAATGATCAGTTAGTTTGGGAAGAATTGGCCGATGCTTCACCTTTTAAAAATAATGTTTCCAAAGCCACACGCCTTAAGAATCCAACTCTCCGTTATATTCATCGTGTCTTGTCTAACTCTCTCTTTAGCCGGGACTCTTCTGAGGGTGTTCTTAATCGTGAGGAGTTGTTCTTCCTTCATTGTATGGTTCATGGGGTTGCTATTAATGCTAGATGTTTCTTGTTATATCGGTTCCACAAGACTGCCCATGTTTTCACTAAGAAAGTCGGAGGGGGAGGTTTAGTGTCTGCCATTGCGCATCATTTTGGCCTAGACTTGTCTAGGTACACTGTCCACCCGAAACCAACCAATATAGGTTTGGACACCTTTTATCGCATGGGTTTGCCTAGGATGAATGGAGGGGATGGTGTGCATACTTTTTCTGTGCAGGATGATGATGATGCTGCTGTCCGTGATGATGCTGCTGCCCTTGGAGGTTGTTCGCACAAGCTGCCCATTTCCGAGCGAGCTTTGGAGGGATTGGAGGCCTTGCCGGATTTGTATGCCGATTTCCAACGCTTGGCCGGCCGCCAAGCACAGGCTGATGAGAGGCAATCCGCCTTTCATTTTGAGTTCCAGCAGTTCCAGGAGAAGTTGTGGGAGGGGATGCAACTTTTCATCCCTTGTATGCGCGCGATCAGGAATGACTTGGACTACTTGATGCGGCGTCGTGGGCGTTGATTTGGTTTTGTTGGTTCTTCCTTTTATTTTGTTCTTTCATTTCTTTACTTTCCGGTTAATAAACTCATGCTGCAGCTTTCTATATTTTATGTCTCGTTGTGCTATTTTCAGTTTAGGGGATGTTATGGATTTGTGCAGTGGGGACACGACACTTCTCAGTTTGGGGGGGTGTCAACTTACTTTTTGCACTTTTTGCAAAACTTTGGTTGGGCTGCAGCATGTATTTTCAGATTATGAACAATTTCAGTTTGGTAGTTTTTCATTTCAATTCAGTTTTTATTTCTTTTCCTCTTCTTGCTATTTTGATGGATAAGTGTTTTTTTGCGCAAGTATCAGGATTCTCACATGGGCATGTCAAAACCGACTTGACAATGGAACAGGATAACTCGTCCAATTTTATTCCATGTATGATAAGGTATTTCGGGCCTACATTGGGCCTTGAAGGAAAAATTCAGTTTTGGCCAAATTAAGCCTTGTAAGGGCTGCGATATCATTTGTTCATAATCCATAATAACTCTTTTTGCTGTTCCTCTTTTCGTTTAAAAAAAAAAAATTGGCATTAATAACAGGTCTTAGAACAGGCTCATGACTCGGTCGAGGCGAAATTTTTACAAGGACATTTTCTTAAGGACATGATTAAGGCATTTTTCTTCTTTCGTTTGTAAACTAACCTTTAGACACAGCTAGCCCGAGTACACTTTTTCCCTTGCTAACCTTTTCGGGCCCGTATTGATAGCCATAATTTCTTTCATACCCGCATCTTCCCACCTTCGCCTTTCGAAACCTTGGCTATCATAACATTTCTTTTTCTTTTTCCATCCCTTTATGCATGTTGCTCGAATTATTTTGTGTCTTTAATTCTAGTCTCATATGAGATGGATTTTGGTTCTTCTATACAGGCACTACACAGGGAGCCTGTGTCGATTCTGGAGAAGTATTGTTCAAAAGAAAAAAAATCACAAAAGAGAAAAATGGGGGCAGTAAAGAGAAAATATTCCTTCATCATGCAAATTGATTGTCCCTATTTTTTAACAAAAAAAGGGGGAAAACTCCACAAACAGCTTGAAAAAAAAAATGATTCTCCAGTTTGCACTCAATTTAGAACCATTCAAAAAAGAGAGTTCCTTTGGCTAGATGATAAAGCACAAATTTTTCTTTCGAGCACTTGCATCTCTTGTTTTTTCCCTTTTTCCCATTTCTTGTTAACCTTTAACCAAGCCCCGTTACAACCTTCACAAGACCTTTTGATCCTTTCGATTAGTGTCCTTGTCATTAGTGGAGATCGAAGAGTAAACCTGCTTATTTGACCTTGTTTCTTTTCTTTAATAAAATGCCAAAACTAACCTACTTTTTTTTCAGCAAAATTGAGGAAGGAGAATTTGTTCAAATGATGTCGCTGCCCGGTTAGGTGAAATTCGGTTCTAATTGTATTTCTCCCATTGAGGCTCTTTGCAGATCGGAAATCTTAACTCCTTGGGAAATTTTTGAAAGGATTTTTCTGTGAGTTTGGTTTAGTCGGATTGGTTTGCCCGTGTTGAGTGATTTCCTTTTCACCCTCGTTTTCACGTTATTTGCTTGGGGACAAGCAAAAGCTTAATTTTGGGGGCGTGATGTGTGAATATTTTACACATCATTTTTGGGTTTATTTTATTATTTTTGTCTTTGTTTTAGTATTATTTTATTTTATTCTAGATTTTATTTTGTTTTATTTTGATCCTAGTGTGCGAGGCCCTTTTTGCAGGAAAATATGAATTCTTGGCCATTTTGAAATAAAGCTAGTGAGATATGGACTCGTTTGGAAGATGTGAAGGAATGAGGGATGCATGTGATTTTTGTTGGCCAAGTCAAAAGCGGTTGGTCCTACATTCATGATTTCTTGTTTGAAATTGATTTGAAAATGTCAAATCTTGGATCAGTATCAAGACGAAACCAACCTCCTGAAGCAAAGTTTTGCTTGAAATTTGAAACATGGCAACGTGGCCCCTCCTCCACCAATTTTGAAGAAATATGATATTGCCAAAATCCCTTGATGTGTGCCTAGCCTAGCATTTATTTTGGCTGACATGCAAGCTTGGCCACACATGTCCCCCTCCCACTACTATAAATACTCGCAAGAAGACAAAGCCAAGGGGCATCAATCACTTCCAATTTTCGGCAGTAGCATAGCACTTTAGACTAGGAATTTCACTTTGTATTATTTATTCTTTCCTTGTAACAACTAGTTTATTATTTTAAGTTGTAGATTGAGGTTGGGAACAATTCCAGAGACAAGGTTCCATCGTTGAATCAAGGTTTGAGTTATTAATTAATTTACTTTTTTTTTTATTTTACTTTCCTTGAGTATAAATGATGGCTTCTCTAGCAATTGTTTCTTCTTCATCTATGTCTAGCTAATTTTCTTAATCTAGGATTAGGGGATGATCTTGTCATTAATTCCATGCAAACTTAATTAAATATTATTTCCTTAATTTAATTCTTCTTTGATCTGGTCTTTGATACTTAATTAAGTTAGTTGTGGGAGGGGCGTGCTTTCTATTGGAGACTTAAAGGTAAGAACTTAAAGCTCTTAATTTATTTCAACACTGGCAGAATGGATAGTGGAGATAAGTTAGGAAGGGGTTTTACGGCTTACGGAAGTAGGCTATTGATCTAGTTGAGTTTACCGGTTCTTTCAAAGAAGAGTATTTTTAGGATTTAATATCAGATCTACACAGGTAGGTCATGTAGTGACAGAACACGGCTTGATTGTGTTGCACTTAATTTCATGGAAATTGTGGCAAGGGATTCCCCGAACTCCTAGGTGTTTTTCTCATCATTGTCATCTCATTTATTATTCTTGTTGTTTTCTTTTCCAAGTTTATTACACCATTCAATCGACAACTCTTCGAGGCTTAATTTTCTAGATAATCATATATCACATTGTTAATAGTACTTAGCAAAGATCCCTGTGAGACGAACTTGGTACTATAACACCCTGTATACTTGTAGGAGTTTATCAACCATAATACTTTCGAAATAAACCCAACAATTACAACAATAAGCTCAAACAATCACATCACAAGGATACTGCCATAATAACTAACACGTACTACACGACAGAGGAATCCTACTCAAACAACACATAGAGGAATCCTACTAAATCATATCAAAGCCAAGACCAAAAGAATACTTATTAATTTTTATTACCAATTTTATCTTTCGGGCCCCGTCACTGGACAAGCTAGGGTCGTACCTGGTTATTAACTAATTCTGGATGCCAGGCCCCACCACAATCCGGGATCAACATCCCCATATCTCAAATCCGGGATCAACATCCCAATATCTCAAATCCGGGATCAACATCCCAATATCACAAATCCGGAATCAACATCCCAATATCACAAATCCGGGGTCAACACCCCAACCAACTAACCCACTGGCCATGACACCACAGAACTAGTCTCTAACCATCTAGTCGTACCACTACTTTCCAAGTGACTATTATACCATCATCTCAAATTCCAGTCCAAATCCATTACTCTTTCATCACTTACCCAATTTCTATTATCTCAGTTTAACTCCACAGACTCAATCTCATGACACAAATTATTCAAACTTAACAGCTCAGCATTATTTCCAACACAATATACACAAGTCTATCACAATCCAACAACAGCATCAATAATTCCACAGCAATCAGGTAACAGTCAATAATTATTCCAACAGATCAATCTAACAACAAAAATATACAAACAACAAAGATACACACACAGGATTATGGGCACATATCAAGGTTTATCCATCCTCACCTGATGTGTCTCTGAAATTGATATCCGGTCAAATCCCGATACCCTATATGTGCATATAGGAACACAATAATCACTTATAATGCGCAAACAAAGATAATTATGCATAATGCCGGTTTAGAAATCGTTATACGGTTTGTCTTATATCCAATTTTTATTGTTTCCATAAATTTCTTTCATATGATGTTAACCTCTTTATTCAATATACTATCTATACTTAATTTCAAATTGAAACCGAAACTGAGTTTCCTGTCGATATTCTAATTATACTTAATGTTAAATTAAAACCGAATCCGAACGTTCAAGCCGATATCCCGGCCCATTAGTCGCTCGTGTCAAATACATATTTACGATTAGTACTATAGCTCATTAAATAATACAAAAGTTATCTAATATTTAATAGAATGAAATTCATACGTAATAATATAACAGATTAAAATAAAATCTCTAGTGGCAAATAATGTATCCAGTAGTAGGTATATAGTATTCCGTCAAGCCAATAATACAAATCTTAATATCCTAAAAGTATAGTAAAACATACTTTGGTCATAGAATAAATTCCATCCGGTTATGTATTTATAATTAACTTTTATCTTCATAATTGATTCCAAGATGGTGTCCTTTTTTTAATCTATAGATTAATTCATTTACCATTGTTTTTAATTTATAAATTAATTCATTAACCATTTGTAATATCGAACGTCCATCGGGTCCGTTATTAAATTGTCAAAAGCATATGTGTCTCGGAAACATGGGCCTCTGCACGTTCGGCCCGTTTCCGAGTTCGTTGTGCAAACCGAGCCCAAACCCGAGCTCATGGTATAAATCGAGTCCAAGGAATTACCCAAAGATCGGTTTCCGGGCTCGACGGAAAATTCCCGGGACTGCCGGAACCTCGCCGGATTCTGGCCAAGGTACTGTTCACGCCGGAAACAGTAACTTCCTCCACCATTTCTCAACCAACGAAAGTCCAACCCATCTCCACCACTAGCCGGCCACCACTGCAGCAACAACCACTCACACCATACCCATGGCAACCTTCCAGTACCCTGAGCACCCCCAAACCACAACGTCCATCAATCAAAGCATAAAACCCAAGCCTGTAGAATCATCCATAGCATCATACCCACAATGACCCACCTCGGCGACAACCCACAAGACCTGAATAGATCACTCAGTCATGAATCGGGTTTAAGGAAGAAGGAAATAGTGGAAGAAGGAGGAAAGAATCGTTGTTGGTTCTTATCCACACGTCCACGCTGGCGGCAACGATCGAGGAGGAGGTGAAGGCGGAGAGAGAAGGCGGCGGTGCTCTGTGACGACGGTAGCTCGGACTCCATCCGTCGGTGGTGGTGTCGAGCTTGATTGGGCGGCCGTGGCATCGCCTGTCTGCAACGGCAGAGGAGAAAGACGACGGGCGCGAGCAGAGCAGGGGTCGCGCGTCGCGGCAGAGGCAGGGGAGAGGGGAAATCGGCGGCGAGGAGGAAGGGAAAGGAAGAGGATCGGTGGATCGATAAAGAAAAAGAGAGAAGGGAGAGGAGAAGAAATGGAGGGGTGCAGGGGAGATGTGTAACCGGAGAAGAGGAGAAGGGAAAATAAAGAAATCAAAAGGAGAAGAAAACAAGGAAAGGTGGGGGTCAGTGGTCACGGGAGAAAAGCAAGAAAAGAAAGAGGGGTCCGGCGGCTGAGGAAGAAAAATGGAGAAGAAAAGGAAAGGAAGGAGAAAAGAAAGGAAGGGAAGGAAAAGAAAGAAAAGAAGGAAGAGAGGTGGGGCCCGCGCGGCCAGGGGAAAACCGGGAGAGAGGAAGAATTGTAACCGGGAAAGAGGAAGAGAAAGGAAGGAGGAGAAAGAAGAGTGGCCTCGTGGCAAGCCACATTCGGCCGGTCCGGATTCTCGTGTCGGGATCTCGTAAACGCAGGGATACTCCCGTCTTTTCGAATTTTCTGTCCCGAGTCCAAAAATACAACTTGGGCTCGGAAAATCCGATTAATCCTCCTGAACGTCGTTCGAGTCTCGAAATTGAAAACCGAGGCTCGGTTAGTTAGAAAGACACTCCCGAGTGCGGGAAAATTCTCGGTTTCGTAAAACGACCCCCGATTTACCTTGAATTAATTACCCAAGATTAATTCATTCGGTAAATCACTGTATAACGACTTTAACAGTCCCGGTAAAAATCCAAATTTTATCCGGGCTGTTACACACCAAGAGTTCCAAGATCGAAGCCCAAAAGGCTGGATTTCTCCCAACTTGTACACAGCCGAGTTATGAGAAATTCGGTATCATCACTTTCTCTAACAAAAATGGTTGTTTTGGTAGGTATGCAAATCTTTATTTTGTTTCTTATTAACTGTTATTAATATTTTTTTTTTCACAAGGCAATTTTTTTTTCATGTTAAGCCTTTTAAGTATGATTGTATATTATGTAAATGCTTGATGAGATTTTTACTGGGAAAAAAATTGATTACTACTTGGATTCATATATTTTATTTTCCTGTTCCCACATAGTTAAAAAATTTGGTTAAATTTTACTGATTGTTAAGATTTTTACAAATGAAGCACTCTTTTCTCTATCTTGAATAATATATAATTCAATGATAATAGTTAATATTCTGTAATCTTTTCTCTACAATTAATTTTTTCCAGAGTATAAATTATTATCTTCTTTTTCGTTTTTAAAATAAAAATATATTTTTTATTAGAATATTTACATTTTTAGTTGGAATTCCACCAAAATTAACCACACTCAACTAATAATAAAAAAACCTAAAATTATATGTTGTTCTCTAAAAATTTTAGACTATTTCATCCGTTTAGTCTAACTAAGCTAAATTTTCTATAAATTTTTTTTAAAAATAATAAATTGCATGTATTTTTTTCAAAATCTTATTATCTTTTATTGAATTTTATGTGTATAATAATTAGGTACAATTCCGTGTTAATGCACACTATTTTATTCAAAGGTATCTATTAAAATCAAACAACTTATCCTCACATATGTAATACTTTTTAAACAGTTATAATCATTTAAATTTTTTTAATCAAAATATTTATTGTCACTCATATGCTTGCATGTGACTTAACAACTTAGAGCTTTATCCAAACTGTGCATTTATTTTTTGTTTTTCTATCTCTTCATAAGAATTAGCCCGTATTGTATATGTATTATATTATTCTTTATCGTCACATAAATTAACATCAACATCAATTAAATTTTATATATATGTAACTTAGAGTTTTGATTTTACAAACACAAAATATAATATATATTTAGAATGGTTGGTTTTGGAAAAATCTTATACAACGAAACACCAAAGCAGCCGTGGCGTAACTCAAAGATCATAAAACATAGTTTCTTTACTTTTATCATTCAATTAGAAAAGATCTATAATTCAACTGCAATAACTTTTTGTGATTTCTTCACTTTGTTTTGCTTTGCTGAACAACAATTAATACAGAGTGGAGTTGAAGTTGGAAGAAATAAAAATAATTTTAAATCTAAGCTTAGGTCAAATTTATAGCAAATTCTTTTAGTTAAACTCATGTATATTGTAGGAATTAAAAAAAATCATGAGATAAATAAATACATTTAAATTTTTTATTAATTTTGTCTTTACCAATATTTGGAATTAGTGATGATATGCATTGATAAGGTTAGTCATTTCAGTTTAAAACTTTGACGAGGTTGGTTTTAGTTCAAAACATGTGAGCCATTGGCTGATTGAGTAAGTAAAGTGAACAGCAGTCACAGTTTAATCACTCATAAAAAAAAAAAGTCCTTCATAAACAAACCAGCAGGTCTACTTCTGTCTATCTTCACTTGCCAAGCCCGTTAGACTTGTCCAACCCATGCACTTAGACGATACAGAAACTAAACCCACGTAGAATCGGCTTTGTTGGGGAAAAAATTAATTGGGAAATACTAAACAAAACTGCGCAGATAAAATTGAGAATTGAAGACTTACGAATTACAAATGTTTTTTTTTTAATTACAAACCTAATTTTACCCAAACCTTACCCATCCTAAACCTCCTGGTTCCTTTGAATAATACCAAAAGTTGACTGCCTGATACCAAGGAGCTGGCAGCAAAAACTTTCAATGTTGATAGACTCTAGTCGTCCCTGAGATGGTATTATGCAAATTTTGTGGATTCCAGGCCCATTTACCCTTCCCCGCAAATAAAGTACAGAGTGAAAACGTATGGTGGATCCGAAAATTCAGTCCATTATGCAGCAACACATCTATCTCTCGGACATAATGTCACCGTTGCGTAACTTTCACATTTCTACGATAACAACATTCTATAGTTTTAAATGAAAATTGGAATAAACGTCAATGGCAAGTGGCAACTTACTTTTTTTTTTATGAGAGACAACCTGCTTTTTCTTTTTCTGCATCTTTGACACCAATAATCCAACAAAAAATTCCAATAGTAGCCCCATTGATTTGCTTACACAACTCAAAAGGCTAAGAATATGCATGAGCTATTTGGTGATTTATCTGTTGAAATACCACTGCACTACCACAGGTGCTAGCTACACATCATATGTTGAGATAAATCAGTAAAAGAACATTACAGGTGTCATCGCCATATTTTGTTTCTCCAGCTAACTATTAGGCCATCCCATCCCAGTCCAAACACAAACACAGTAGTGGCCCATGTTTTTTCATCGCGAACGGGGGTCCCACCCGGGCTTGTAGGGTTGTGGTTTTGTTCCGGCCTGGGAGATGGACGTGGTTTTGGTTTTTATTGGTTAGTTAATCCAGGGCGGATCTAGCCCTGTAGGCTAGGGGGAGGATTGGATCAGGAAGGGGACAGCTCGAACCGCTCCATTCTCCTCTACACGTTAAATAAATAAATAAAAAAAAACAACAGGCCCAATAAGGCTCACACGTGCCACCCCAATCAAAAACCACTTGGGCCCACCCCCATAAAGGGTTGACTTTTTAACAAACGTCCACCAGGATTTGGTCTCCTCCTCCTCCTCCGACCTCCATGTATGTAAGTGTGTAGTATACTCTATAACCTGCACCCACTATACTCTTCCCCCCGTCTTATGTGCAGCCAAACCCAACCGACGCCTTATTATTACACCAAAAATTGAGAGAACCTAAGCCCACTTCTGACAGTCAACCATAACGTACATTGTCCTTTACCTGCGACAAGTGTCTGTTCCTCTCTTTAGGATTCACCAAAAGTCAAACCCATATAAAGACATAACTTCCCTTAATTCCAAGCAATTCCCACTCCGGATCATCATCATCATTCATCACAGGGTGAAAAGCTTACTATTAATTAACGCCTCCACGATGCAGTAGATGAGGTTTTTTATGGGGCAAGTGATAAGTTGCTCTGGATTAATTTTGGATGACTGGATTTTGGTTCGTCTATTGTTGTGTCTACAAGTGCACAACGACTATTTGTCAATGTTGACACAGTTTCGCGACATTAGTCCGTGGATGCTTCTTGTGTTTGTAATGTGGGGCTTTTATTCAGAATTTTCACTTCTTTTAGCAAATGAGTTGTTGAAGCAAACTTATACAAAACTTGCAAGTATGGTTCTAATCAAGAGACGTAGGGTAACTGCCACCGCACATATTTGGATCTTCCCATGTAACATATCTTCCACTTTTTCTATATATTTTGCTAAAACAAACACACACAGCTTCATTTTTTGATTTCCTCACTTTAATGACTCCACCTAGCTAGCTAACTAGAGATAATTAGACTTGTTTTCCCAAGTTTTTTTTTTCTTTCTTTCGTGAAGATGCTAGTACTTTATTTGTTGGTTTGATTCCAAATGAAATAAGTTTTCCTGAGGAATGATTGTTTAAGTTTTCTTTCAGTTTTAGTACAATTTACACTTTGCATCTTCCAAATAGTTATTGCTTATCCACCTTTCAATGCTTTTTCTTGCACCTAACCCTTGGGATTAAGAACATCTAGTGCTTCGGGCTGGACGGAATTGCATATAAAATCAAATTTAACGCTATTTGTGAATCAATGTAAGTTTTAAGATTCTGAACTCGGCATAATACGTTCAGTGTAATCTTCTTTTAGTACCTAAATGATATGCATGTTCAACTGCTACAGAGAATTTAAAAAAAGGAATGAAACCAACAAAATAAAACTACAAAAGCACGCTATAATTTAATGACACTGTTTCTAATCATTCTTTAGTGGTTGACTCCTGCTTTTGGGTGAACTGGGGTCATAGGGTTCGATACCTCTGGTCCACCTCAATTCATCTATCCCATCTCCACAGTAGAACAAGACAAGCAAGACACTAAATGAAATTTCGGACAAAACAAAATTGAAAGAGATAAGCACAGCAAAAATGTGACAACCCATGTACATAGAACTTAGAAGCTGGATCCGCAACAAATCATGAACGAAAGGACACCAATTTTTTAAGTCAACCAACTTTAAAAAAACCATTTTTACTTTCCCAAAAGGATCTTTGAGCCTCCCCGGTTCATAAACCCACACGGTAGATGCTGTCAGTTACCTTAGCATGCAACGGCAAAAAGTGATGAACTTGACCGCTCGGCGAACAGTTACTTGGCAAAACTATTACTTTTTGACAGGCAGTCACCCAATTCTTATAAGAAAGTCAAAATAGAAAATAAACATGATATGATGTATATATTATATATATACGATTTTCTTTTTCTTCTCCAACAAAAACAAGAACAAATTAAAATCATGCTTTAAAAAGTCAAGAGGGCACGTAGACATCACAACTTCCTCTCCATCTACTCCACTCTCCCCCCCTCCTTCATAAACCTTTCTCCATTACTCACTTCTTATCACTTTATTTCAGCAGCTTCTCCTTCTAATGCACATATAACTCAAGTGAGTCATATATTAGGGATAGTATAATGGAAACCTTAAAGGCTACTTGGTGGGAATATGGTTCAGAAGACGACCATGAGCTTGTGAGAGAGCTACTTGACGATGAATCACCTTTCTTCTTGTCGCCAGAGGAAACATTGATGGAGTCCCTATCGGCAGGTTCTGAAGATGAACAAGCAATTAACCAGCTTCTTTCTACTGTCTATTCAGGGCCAACAATCCAAGATATTGAAAATGCTTTATCGGTGACAAGCAGAGAGGAGCAATCCCAACTGGGTTCACAAACCAGGTATGAAGACTACACCGTTTTTCTTTTCTTTTTTTTTTTTTACATATTTAGTTTCTTGGTGTTTTTCTGCGTGATTAATCATTGACCAACATTTTTTCTTTTTTCTTTTTATTTTCATCAGATTGTCATTGTTTGAAAGGGGTACCAGTAAGATTGAGAATAACAAGTATACGCTCAAACTCAAAAGTTCTGGAAACGGGATGGTGGATGATGGTTATAAGTGGAGAAAATATGGGCAAAAATCTATCAAGAATAGCCCGTATCCAAGGTGATAAATTAGTTCTTCTATTATATATGTTCAGAAAACGAAAATGGTCACTAATATAGTATACATATAATGTATACCAATAATTTAACTATAGCTAATATATTCCAGAGATAAAATGGATATGGTTTGGATTCGCTGCTCACAGTAGTTTAGTTTGTTACGTTTGTTAAGCAGAGGTGCAATGTCTACTTTTAGCCGCCATAGAATGCACAGCACCACTACTCTGTTCATTTACTGGTTTCATTTTCTTTTCTTTCTTTTATGACTGATTCTGTCGCCCACTTAAATTCAAAGGGACATCGATGACCTTTTTTTTTTTCTTTTTTTTGAGATTGAGGACAATGATGACCTTATTTTCACAACAAAATATAACTCTTTACGTGTTAAAACTAGCTAGTATAGTTCCAGATTTTGTTTTTTGAGCGTCATAGTATAGTAACCATACCATTTCATTTTCTTTATCATTCATAACCTTTTTTTTTTTTAACGTCATTCGTATAACCTTTTTTAAAACATTTTTTCAATTATCCTAGAACTACGCTTTTATTTCTACGTGTCACTTGATTATGAGCCTCTTAATACTTTCTTTCTTCCACCTGGAAGTTCTTTCTGTCCGTATGTCTCATCAAAATCAATAAAGAAAACATGTACCCAAAAAATAAAAATAAAAAAAACGGTTATTTTTTCGTTCAGATTTTTGCAGTAAATTGTCACGAACATTCTCGCTGCCTCATGTGTATGTTGATACTCAAAACATCCAACTAGGAATTGTATTGGATGGGCATAAGTAAACTAAATACTTGTTAAACCAACTCTTCATATATAGTCCTTGTCAACAAACTCAAAACTATCCATAATCTCATATTCTAAAGGTATATATGCTTTTTTCGTTTATATTACTATTTTCTGCCTCTAACTTTTAGGTCGTCATATTTGAGTGATTGAAGAGGAACGAAGTGATATGACCTTTTTCTTTTGTTTTATCTTAAAGTGATATGACATGATTCTGCTTCTTGTTGAAACTTTAATCGGGTCATAAATTAGTTATTAGGGGCTTAAGTAGCTAGGAACCGATGGCATGCAACTTTGTATTTAATTAAGCTACTACCCATCCCCCTGCTGATCAGATTTGCTGATATGTGTCCAAATTGATGAACTAATGTTAATTTAGGGTGTATTTCTCCTATTTGTATAGGAACGCTTATCTTAGGATGGGAAAGGGATCAAAAAAAGATAAACCTAGCCGACTCATCATAATGACTTTGGTATTGCTGCCACAAATTACAACCAAAATATGGACACTGACAAGGAAAGGCCATAGCTGCGCCCACAACAATTATTCATCTTATATAATATAGACATAAGACATTGACACATAAGCGTGGGGCATATATATAATATATGTTCATTAATTAATCTAACGTGCTAACCTTCCCATCAACCATTAGGACAATTAATTTAACTTCTCTTTGTCAAGTAATTTTCCTTACTAAAAAAAGTTGTACTAAGTACTAACTTCTTATTTGATGGAAACAGGAGCTATTACAGGTGTACAAACTCTCGTTGCAATGCGAAAAAGCAGGTGGAGAGATCTAGCGACGACCATGACACACTCATCATCACTTATGAAGGACTCCATTTACACTTTGCATACCCATATTTTCTACTGGACCAACCAGAGGATGGCAACCCACCAACAAAGAAGCCCAAAAGGACCTCATCAGAAGCCCAAGAATTCCAGCCCCATAGTACCCAACAAATAGCAAAGAATGCTCAAGAAGGCTCCGCCCAAGATAGCAGCATTAGTTTGCCACCTAGCAGGCTTGAGGATGACTACATGAAAGACTCGAGCCCGGTGGGTACAAGAACGCAAGGACTGCTTGAAGATGTGGTGCCGCTTATGGTCCGGAATCCATCAAACTACAATGTCCCTTCAAATTGGTCTTGTGATTCTTCTTCTCACCGTTCTCCTTCTACTTCGTCTTCCTCCCTGTCCTGGTCTCCTAATAATTCCCACATATAATGTCTAGATGTTGGCATATATATACTACTGAGCGGTGGGAGAATATTAGAGCATTCTCTCTGGTTAAGTCCCAGCATTCCCCTTCTGCTATATATGTATGAGCTATATATATAATGAATACTTAATCATATAGGTTGTATTTTAAACAAGAAAAAAAAGGCCTCTAGTCACATCAAAATGTTTGTTTGACCATACAAATAAGGCTTACAAAATTGCAAAGCACAAAGATACACCTAATTATGAATTCTTTTTCTATTCTGAATACAAGTTCTAATATGGCGATGATAACATATAGTATGTAATTAATCAATCATATATCATACAAATTTATGGCACATGTCATATGTTTGTGACAAAAAAAAATTATGGCACATAACTATAAATTTTTGGGCCCTTTCACGAGTGCAAAAACCTTCCAATTTATCAAGGAGACGGTAGAGAATAGGCTTAGGGACTGGAAAGCCTCTACGCTCTCTTTTGCAGGACGCCTAACTTTGACTCAATCTGTTTTACAAGCTATACCTTCCTACACAATGCAAATGATGTCGGTGCCTTACATCGTGTGTGATGATGTTGATAAGCATGCTCTTCAGTTTCTATGGGGTTCCACTAAAGAGGACCGCAAACCCTCTCTGGTGAGTTGGGATAAGGTTTGCCTCCCCAAAGATGAGGGGGGCCTCGGATTAAGATCGATGCGGCAAGCCAATGAAGCTTTTCTCGTTAAACTTGCTTGGAATTTTCTAACGCATCCCGACTCCCTATGGGTAAGATTGTTGAAAGCTAAATATGGCACTGCGTCTAATCTTTTGCCTAAAATGGTTTCAGGTCCACGTTGCTCACATGTATGGAGGTATTTGTAAAGCTTGGCCCACACTTCAAGAGGGCACATCATGGATTATTGGCAATGGAAGGAATGCAAGGTTCTGGACGGAGAATTGGCTAGGAAATGAAGGGAACCTACTTTCTCATACCACCCAACCAGTCACTGATGATCACAAGTTTAGAGATCTGCAGTCTTATGTCCAGCCTGATGGGACGTGAGACCTTGAGTGCCTTCGCCAGTTCCTGCCTCCCAATATACTTGGGTTGCTCTCTCTTTCCCTTACCCCATCGCAGGCTATTGAGGAGGATATCATTGTATGGGATGCCACAGGGTCTGGTGAATGCTCGGTTAAATTGGCATACAACCTCATTGTGAAGAAGCCTATATCCCTACAAAAGGAATCTTGGCATACAATTTGGAAATGAAATGGACTGCCCCACGCTCGCACGTTCCTTTGGCAACTAGCACACAATGCAATTCTCACCAATTCGAAAAGATTACGATGACATATGACCAATACTGACACATGCCCACGTTGCCACCAGGATTTGGAAACAACAATTCATGCCATACGTGATTGCAGGTATGTACAACGTGTTTGGTTTCAACTATTACATCCTAATTGCTGGCATGTTTTCTTTGCAGACCAGGACGTGGGTACTTGGGTGCAACGCTGTTTAAAGGCGGAGTTTGGCAATAACTTCGCTAGCCTATGGTCATACGTTTTTGGCCTGGGGCATGGCTCATCTGGAAGAACAGAAACTCCTTTGTCTTTGGCGCGAGGGACTTCGTGGAGGATCCCCTACAGCTTAGCTCCTCCATCATTCACTATGCGCATTCGGTTTGGAGGAAAACAACCCAATTTGCAAGACTGGAGGCAGGCCATGGAACAGAAGCTCGACAGATTGGATGGACGGCTCCTCCACTAGGCGTCTATAAAGCGAACTCGGATGGCTCATTTAGCCCCTCATCGAGCCGGTCTGGCGCAGGGGGGTGATACGAGATGCTCACGGTACTTGGTTACAGGGATTCTCACACAGGCTACCTCACTGTGGCCCTTTCCTAGCCGAAGTATGGGCGGTCTATGATATCCTCACTGTTGCACTTAGTATAGGAATAACATGTTTGGAAGTTGAAGTGGATAACGCGGCAGTTATCGACCTCATCAACGGGAGAACCCGCAACCGTTTTTCCTCGCTTCCACTATTGGACTGCATCCGCCACCTGCTCCAACATTCGTGGCAAGTGTCCTTCAAACATGTTTTTAGGGAATCGAATTTCTTGGCTGACTCTCTAGCTAAGAAAGCTTTATCTTTTAGAGGAAGACTTGCATGCCTATGATGTACCACCAGATTTTTGTATGGCGTTGCTTCTGGCAGATGCAAATGGTGCCACAGTAACGCGGAATTTTATGAATTAATATAATACATTCACTTATTCACAAAAAAAAAAGTTTGGGCCCTTTGTCGTCTTATACTCTTTTTTTTTCCTTTCATTTTTGATGAGAAACATCATCATGGCTTTGATCACCTTGTCGGGCCTCTCAACTCCCAAGTTAAGCCCATTAATCTTCGAGGCCCAATATGTTACACAGATATAAAGCCCATTTCTTATTCCAACTGGACCTCGCACTCGAATCATTACGCGTGTCTCGTTCCCTTGCCATAGCCTGGGCGGAACAGCAGTATACAATGACCAAAGTAGCCCAACCCATCACCCCACTCAGAGACCAAACACATCAAGGGCAAAATCGTAATTGTGGATGCTGCTCAAGCCATTGTTTGTTTCCAGTTACCCTCCAGGTTCATTCAGGAAGCACTTTTCATCTGCTGGTTCCTAATTCTCATTTCATGCAGGACTTCTCCTGACACTTCCCTTTTTTTGAAAAGAATAAAATAAATATACTCTCATAATCCAAACAATATCAGTTAGGGTTCTTCTTGCTTCCAGTTTTCTGTATCGATCAATAAAGCCTGATTCCTCCATATTCATGCCACCACCAGAAACAATCCAATGATCTTCTCCAAACTGAGTCGCGCTCTCTCTCGCTCGACGCCACAGAGAGTGAGCTAATCTTTCCCGCCTTTTTTCGTTTCTTAATTTGTTTTTTTTTTTTGGTGATATCTAGGTTTTCTGATTTTGATAATATCGTTTCTTTTTTCTTTTTCTTTCTGTTTCTGAAAGAATGTGATTTCGAGCGGTTGCAATGCGCGGGCTGCGGCGTCCAATGATTTTATTCTGCAATCGACGGCACTGGATAACGCGTGCATTCCACGCCTCGATGGAGTATTAGTGTTCGTGAGAGGTTATTTGAGCTCGGCTGGAGCTGGAAAACAGCTCCTGTCGGGCTCGGGCGCGTGGAGTTTGAATTCTGTTCTCGCAAACCCTAGGTTTGGGCGGTTGTTCTCGAGTGATGCCCCGAGAAAGAGGAGTAAGTTGGGGGGAAAATGTGTGTGCTTTGATAGTGTTTTACCTTCAGCTGTTGCATAATCTGATTGCTTTTCATGTTCTGTTGCAGACTATGAGAACTACTACCCTAAGGATAAGAAGGAAATTCCGAAAGCAGACGAACAGAAATCCGAGTCTAAAGGTGTGCCTTGTTACTTTGTTGCATTGTTCTTATTATGTTTGGTTTCAGCTATCAATTATTTAGCTTGATGCAATTTCGTGAACTTTCATGTTTTGTTTTTTTTTTTCCTTTTGACTGACTAGTTGCCATTTAATTCGGTGCCTTTAGCCATTTTTCTTAAACTATAGGATAATGGATATTTGTTCTTCCCCTTTTGTCCTTTGTGTGGCTGGTATGTGAGTTCCGCTGTGTGCATTTGTGAAGAGACTAATGAATGAGGCTGTGCCCATTAACCCCGTAGTGGTAATGGCCAATTGTTAAAACCCATAGGATCGTGTAATAGGTGTCTACCTGAAGATGCTGGACTGAGATTGATGAAGGCTTTCATAGTACTAGTTGGTGATAGTATTCCCTTGAACGATATGGAGTTGTACAAAGCCATGGATGGCTTGCATTGTGAAATGTTTCCTTCGTTTGACTTACGGGTGTCTAGCGCTCATATATTAACATGTTTGTGTGTGTATGTGTATGTGAGTATATATTTCCCGGATCAGCTTCTCGATCTTCTTCAACTCTTAGTTATTTCATGCCATGAAGTTCTTTCGGACCTTATAATGGCTGAATTCCTACTTCTTTTTGTAGAGGAATCGGGTCGCAGTAGTAGTGGCAGTGGTGGTGGTGGAGATCCTCCGAACCTTGCAAAGCAGTATACCTCTTCTCTAATGATTCTTGGCTTGATATATGCATTTGCTCTTCTTGGTTCTCAGGAGCAGAAGCAGGTTAGAGTTTGTGTACTTTTTTCAACTATTAGTTTGTGGTCCATATAAATGCATCAATGATGCATCCAAGTTTTTGCCCTCCTTGTACAGGCTACATATACGTGCATTCTAATTTATATATTGACCTTTTTAGATGTTCTTTCTTCCAACTTCCTTCGCGCTATGCTTTAGACCCTTGCTAACCAAAATGTTTCCAACTGCGAATGCTGATTAATTCTTAGCTGGAACTTTCAAACAATGCATTTTCTTTTCTATTCCACTTGGACTTTTAGTCGGTCTCCACGAAATTGTTGCAAGTATTGAGCTCTAAAAGTGTCATTGGACATTTTAATTGTGCTTCAGCCTTGCATATGCCTAATACTATCATCAAAATATACTTATATTACGAGTATTGTGAGATACTCTGTTGAAGCTAAGAACTTGCTAATTCATTACGTATGTCCTCTTTGGAGCTTAGGACTGTATTGGGATTGCAAAAACTTGGACGAGTATAGGTTTTGTTTCTTGATTGTTTGATTGCTTTTCTTGTACTTGTTTATAAAAATTTCCCCAATTACAATCTTGAGTTAATTAGAACTGTTGGAAGTTCATGAGTAAAGAACTGTGCTTATCTGAAATATTAGTTGACAAATGGACCCTCGTTTACCTTCTGTAGATAATCCCGTGTTTTTATTAATTTATTATGATCTCATCTGTTGCATTGTTATTGTAGTTATATGTTTCCTCTCCCCTGCTCTTGTCTTTCTCTGGATCATCGCACCTTGTGAAAGAGCATGTGGTGCAATCTGTTCTGGTTCTGCTAAAATTACATTTTCATGTCCCTCTCTGTTCCATAACTAAAATGTTTATTATTTTTTTTTTTTTTCAGATTAGTTTCCAAGAGTTCAAGAACAAGGTTCTTGAACCTGGTTTGGTTGATCATATTGTTGTCTCAAACAAATCTGTTGCAAAAGTGTATGTGAAGAGCTCTCCGCACAGTACTACTCAAACTGGTACTGATATGGTAAAGGATCCTGCCAATGATGCCTCTTCTGGAAGCCGAGGTGGACAGTACAAATACTATTTTAACATAGGGAGTGTTGAAACTTTTGAGGAGAAGCTGGAGGAAGCCCAGGAAGCTCTAGGAATAGATCCTCATAATTTTGTTCCTGTAACTTATGTGAATGAAATTAACTGGTATCAAGAGTTGCTGAGGTTCAGCCCGACAATTTTGCTTGTAGCAACTATGTGGTTCATGAGTCGAAGAGTAAGTATTGGTATGGGTGGTCCTGGTGGGCGAGGAGGTCGTGGAATATTTAACATGGGAAAAGCACACATTACAAAGCTGGACAAGAATGCCAAAGATAAGGTTTGACACAATTATTTTTGGATAGTCAATGTATTTTTACATCCAGCTCCAGTTATTTGTGTTCCCTAGTGAATGAGCATCTGGCTATCACGAGAAAAAAATATATTTTATCCTAATGTTTGTATTGCCTTTTGATCAGGGAACCAGATTGGTAACTATGTTTAGACTGTCACTTAGTTATTCTGTAACATCTTGTCATCCTTTTAACTCAGATTATGATAATTCTGTTATCTGCTTCTCTTTTGTGTAGAAAGTAATTACGCAGGAAATTACATGGCTGATAGAAACTGAGATGTTCAATTTGTTGATCTAGGTATTCTTTAAAGACGTAGCTGGTTGTGATGAGGCAAAGCAAGAAATTATGGAGTTTGTACATTTTCTCAAGAATCCAAAGAAATATGAAGAGTTAGGAGCTAAAATTCCCAAAGGTGCCCTTCTTGTGGGCCCTCCTGGTACAGGGAAGACGCTTCTTGCTAAAGCAACTGCCGGCGAATCTGGGGTACCTTTCCTGTCTATGTCCGGTTCAGATTTCATGGAAATGTTTGTTGGAGTTGGGCCATCCAGGGTTAGAAGCTTATTCCAGGAGGCAAGGCAATGTGCACCTAGTATTGTATTTATTGATGAAATAGATGCAATTGGTCGAGCAAGGGGCCGTGGCGGCTTTTCAGGCGGCAATGATGAGCGTGAAAGTACCCTCAATCAATTACTTGTTGAAATGGATGGCTTTGGGACTACCTCTGGAGTTGTTGTACTTGCTGGTACAAATAGACCCGACATCCTGGACAAAGCTTTGCTGAGACCTGGTCGATTTGATCGTCAAATTACAATAGATAAGCCTGATATCAAAGGCCGGAACCAGATATTCCAGATCTATTTGAAAAAACTAAAACTAGATAATGATCCTTCATTTTACTCTCAACGACTTGCTGCTCTTACTCCTGGATTTGCTGGTGCAGACATTGCAAATGTTTGCAATGAAGCTGCTTTAATTGCTGCAAGGAATGAGAGTGTGCAGGTGACGATGCAACATTTTGAGGCAGCTATTGACAGGGTAATTGGTGGCTTGGAAAAGAAGAATAAGGTATCTTTGCTTCTCTTACACTGCTCTTTACCTTTGTGCAAAGGTGCATTGCTGTACTGTTTTGCATATTTTACCTAACATGGTCTTACACTCTTTGGTATATTTTTACTGTTGATTCACATAGTGATCATATTGACATTGAAATGGTGCAGTTCTTCTTTCTATCCTGTCCCTGCATGCATAGTGTAAAAGCCCAAGAAAATATTATGTTCATTCTTCTGAACCAGGGCATTAGCTTCAAGTTTTCTTCTCCCCACGTGTTTGAACTATTCTGTGCTTAATAACTTGTCCAGTTAGTTGAGTACTTAGTTGTGACTCTCCTACATCCGTTGGAGGAAGCCTTCTGTGCCACCATATTACAGTAAATAACACCATCAATGATATAGTCCATTTCTGATCCCGAGCATGTGTGTTTTTCTGCCATCTCTATGTATGATGCAGCTGCTGATTTTGGGGTTGGGGTTTGTGTAGGTTATAAGCAAGCTTGAAAGACGAACTGTTGCTTACCATGAATCTGGTCATGCTGTGGCTGGATGGTTCTTGGAACATGCAGAACCCTTGCTTAAGGTAACAATTGTTCCTCGTGGTACTGCAGCGCTGGGTTTTGCTCAGTATGTTCCCAATGAAAATCTTCTGATGACGAAAGAGCAGCTCTTTGATATGACTTGCATGACACTTGGTGGTCGAGCTGCTGAGCAGGTGATCACCTAACCTTTGATATCATTTGTCTTTACCTGTATTTTCTTGGATGCATAAATGGGAGCTATAACAAAGTTGGATTATGGTCTATGAACAGTATTTCTGTTCCATATCCTCCACTAAGTAAAGATATATTGGTGAGCTTAGAATTAAGGGATGATGGAAATGACCCTTAGGTTGGGGTTTTCTCGTGTGCTCTTCATTTGCAGTTTAAAATCCTTATATTTAGAATGAATAATGGCGCTTGCCTCTAGTGCATGTACTTCTTGGTGTTGGCTTTACTTGTAGAATACAGAATGGTGATTGCTTTTGTGAATTAAAGGAATTGAGTCTCTTGGTCCCTTTTTTAGTATAATTAGCTGATGAGTGTTGCCCTGTCTTCACTAAAAGGAGAAAGACAAAGGAAATTGAGTCAATTGTCTCTTGTTGGCCAGTGGGCTTTCCAACATGATGGTTGAAGCTGAAATTTGTCATGAGTTAGTGGGTTGTAATATTGTCAGAAATGGGAAGATTTTGCAACACCAAATTTGTAACTAAATGTCAGTTGAGAACTTCCGTTGATAATCATGCCTTTTTCTTTTTACCTTTTTCAATATGCTATAATAATGCTGTGTTTATGGAGACACTTGAAGTGATATCAAAATTGTTTTACCTTTTCTTCTTTTCTGTTGTATTTCTTTTTCCTTTTTGACGGAAAGCAAGTTATAGAACATTGTCATTAATTTTGTCAAGCAATGTAATTAGCCACTCATTCTCATCTGTGTTGACATTATTGGTCCTGCACCGAATTCATTTAAATTATATGAACCCCTCGTATTGCAGTTGAAGTTTTACATTGCTTTCTCTCTGGATAGGTTTTGATTGGGAAGATTTCAACTGGAGCTCAGAATGACTTGGAGAAAGTGACGAAGATGACGTACGCTCAAGTTGCAGTGTATGGTTTCAGTGACAAAGTGGGTCTTCTTTCATTTCCTCAAAGGGATGACAGGTTTGAGATGACCAAGCCATACAGTAGTGAAACTAGCGCTATTATCGATGGTGAGGTAAGAGAATGGGTGGCCAAGGCGTACGACCATACAGTTAAGTTGATAGAGGAGCACAAGGAGCAAGTGGCTCAGATTGCAGAACTGTTGCTAGAGAAGGAGGTCCTACACCAAGATGACTTGGTACGAGTTCTAGGAGAGCGCCCGTTTAAGTCGAGTGAGCCCACAAATTATGATAGGTTTAAGCAAGGTTTTGAAGAAGAAGAAAAGGAATCTAAGGATGCAACAAAGGGTGGGACCTTGGAGGATGGCGGATCATCATCACCAGCCCCCTTGGAACCCGAGGTTGTACCAGCGTAGAGAATAGAGAATAGAGAGTGAAGCTAACGGTTTGTGTAAATGCGTTTTGAGTAATTGGCCAGTTTTAGTTGACTTTAACTTACAGAAAATGATGAAATCTCACTCAACGAGCAAGTAATACCTCCCCTTCTAGAAGTTTTGCTTCGTTGAGCGTTCACCTGAAATTTCATATCTTGATTACAGAGAGACGCATGCCAATAGCTGCTTTGAGTTTACACCTGCCCAAATAATACAAAGCAAAGCGGCTTCGCCTTCCATTTCCTTTTTCTTCCTGTAGGAAATGTTTTAGTAGTGGCCTTTTTGGGTGCCTTTTCTTTCACTTATATGCTAAGTAACGATTGGTCGGTGGTAGTTAACCAATTGGTGGCAGATGGAACCTAGGCTTCTTCCTGGCACACTTGAATTCGGGCAAGAGTGCGTTTGTTGCTTGTTAGCACCAGATGCATTGTAACTCCATTTAAGATAAAACATCAAAAGCTATGGTATATGGCTGAAACATGTGCTTTTCCTTTTCACACTGATACACGTACGTTCCCATTGGATTGTGATGTCTAGCTTCCAAACAGAAACTACAGAATTCGGCCTTTTGTGATACTTGGAACTCTAAGTGTGATTCGAAACAATTCTGCGGTCTCTACTTAAAGACTAGTAGTGATATGAAATCAAATATAGCATAACATGATCTTTATTGATTGGTATTGTTTTTGTACAATGGATGGATTGGGTACGAAGAATAGAGATCGGGAGAGAGGGGAGAGCCGAGAGAGAGAGGGTCCGGGTGAGAGAATGGTCCCAAAAGTCCCCCAAAATATCTGGTTTGGGGGCATTTATTGAGGGTCAATCCAGCCACGTGTCGCGCCATTATTGGCTACGATTGGATTTCTCTTGGATAAGCTCGGGTTTTCTTCGGATAAGTCGGTGTGATGATTTCCCGGGCCTCCAGTTCTTGGACC
>JAKUCV010007435.1:0-71162 GCA_028386065.3 Turnera subulata | reverse complement strand
TTTTGCACAACATTTTCGTGCCAAATTGCAAGAAAGCTTGGTCTATAAAATCTCTAATTTCAAGATGGTTAAAGAAACCAGTCAAAACCGACCAGTGAAGCACCAATTTAAAATTTTGTTTTATGGTTCTACCAAAATTGAACAAGTAGTATAGGAGATATAAAAAATATCCCTATTCATTTGTTTGATTTTGTTGACCGAAATACAATTGTTGAAAGATGCAACAAGAAATAGATGTGGAACATATTAGTAAAAAAATGAAAAATTGTGTAAAAAAATAGAGGTGGAAACAAAGGAAAAAAGTATACTAAATCGGAAAAAAAATTATGAACTAATTAATTGCTTAAAAAATACTATGTGTGTCAAAAAAATACTTTAAACTATATATTATTATACTAATACTAACTAGGCCCGTGGAATCCACGGGTAGTGAGCTAGTTTTTAATAAGATTTAAGACTTAAGGTGATTATAGAATTTCAGATTTTAGAATTTAAGATTTTAAGATTTAAAATTTAAGAATTAGGATTTAGGTTCTATTTTTACATTTTCATAAAAAAAAATTGATCATCATTGATGAGATTTAAAATTATGGAACGGAATTATATTTTATATAAATTTTTTTCTATCTTGTGTCATGGGGCTCTTAAAAGAGAAAACAAATTCTCACAATTTGTTTTTTTTTTTTTTGAGGTTTATCAACATAGAAAAACTCTTGTGCTCCAGGGAGAAAACAAATTCTCACAATTTGTTTCTTTTTTTTTTATGTTTTTTATATAGAAATGTGGTAGTAGAGTGATTTAATGACTCCTTAACAAGTGTCCATGGCACTCATTAGCTAGACCTACTTTGATGAATAGTCACTCTGCTTACATTTTCTCCTTTTTTCTTTTCCAAAAAATATACATTTTCATTTACTTCTTTTTGATACTACATCACTAGGCCATTTTAGGGTGCGTTTGGGGCGCGGCTAAGGAACAGTAGTATAGCATTTTGGTGTTGAAATTATAGTACCTTGGATAGATAATTGCTTCAAAAAAATGTATGGCTTTTCACTTCTGGCAAATGTTTAGTCCTGGAATACTATGAAGTCAAATCATCTATGGGTTTCATTTTTCTCAATGACAAATGTAAAGTCAGGACAAGAAGGAGCTGCATTATTTACAACCTCGTATGATGTAAAAATTGCAGGTTGGAAGAGTGATATAAAACATAAGCAGAAACCAGTCCACAAACTATTTTTCTAGTAGGGAAGGAGTTAGTAGTAATGTAAAGGCAATGGACAGTTAAAATATGTTCCCACAATACTCCATGATTACTGAGCAATTAATGCTGATGTGCCTAGTGATAAGTTAGCTGTTATCAGGACAAGTTCAATCTGGATATCCTGCATTGCTTGGGGTCTCTTGTGATGCATTGTGTCTGTCAATTTGCATACCCTGCTGCTGTAGTTCATCATTGGCATATAGTATGGGAACCTGAGGTTATATTTTGGCAGAAGAATCTGTCTGTTCACTCCTGGGGCAAAAAGCAACATCCGCTTGACAAGTTCCTGGCAATTTTCCCTGAATCTTAGATGGCAGAGCTTGCAGAAGAGATCCTCCTCCTGAAATGTGGGGAGGAAAGCATAAACTGAATAGGATTAAACTCACTATTTCATCTTGCTGGCTTTAAACCTTTTGGGAAGCTTTATTCAAACTTCAGCAGTAAAAAGCTCACCAACTTTATATTGTTACAATGAAGTGTCACAAACTGATTTGAAGTTTCTTTCTATGTACTTTCTAGCCTTTCCATCCTAGGCTACAATACCATGGGAGTGCTATCATGATTCTGACGAGGCTTATACATAGAAATATATTTCTTGCTGCTCATAAATCGCAGCATTATTTTTAAAAGTGATGTTAACGGAATGGGGGAAAAGCATGATTACATAAGAAATACTAGCAATAAAAGCAATGGAAAATATGATAATGCACGTAAAACATTCATGCATAGCGAGAATTGCTGCACATAAACATATGCACAATGCACATAAATGTTTTGTCAGTAACTTAACCTGTGATTTTATCTGTAGTACTGAAGGCTTGAGTCAATCCAGGAGTGTGCTTCTGCTCAACAAGTCTCAAGATATCGTCTCTAAACAAGGGTTCCAACACATATATAGCCTGAAATTGCAGAAGTGCCAAAACTTCGCCAGAATTTTCAGTCTCTAATCTTGCGTCTCGTTTCCAAATATCTGCCAGCCTTTTCGCCTGTCCTTTCACCTGAGGTCTTAATGCTGCTAAGACTTTTGTCAACTGGTTCAACAAAAAGATCTTTTCCTGAGAATAAGACACTTGCATCATTTCCAGCACAAACTCTGCCGGATCCGGAAACAGCCTGAGAGCATCTGAAACTTCAAAGTGCATCAATTCATGCTCTCCAATGCTCTCTCTTTGGGATGAAGGCAAAGCATCAGCAATAGAAGTGGCCTGAGAAGTTGTGTCTGGAGGACATATTTGATCGCTGACTCTAGCATCTTCTGGTGGCACAATCATTTTTCTGAAAGTAGCCAAGCTGCTCCCTAATATGAACGAAACCATGACAAAGAACAGATCAGCTTCTGAAGTAATTATTAGAACCAGAAACAGTATATCAGTTGATTAGGCTGTTATGGCCACACCTTCAATCACAGGGTTTTATTATCCATTACCGATTAATGAGTAGATAAGAAAGAAAAGAACATGCAGAAACTCAGGGGTTGTTTACTGTTTACTTATTCATCTAATCAAAATATTAGCCACAAGAAAGAAAAATTTACATCCTTCTCCACAACTGCCAGCATCGGACATGGATAGCAAGACCTCTGATACATACACCAATTGCAGAGAATGAATAGTGAATAATATGGGCCTCCAGATAGCACAATAACAGGAATTTTTGATTAGACCAAGTATTCCAACCGAAATGTATGAGAATATAGTTGTACTTAGAAACATTTATGGGGGAAAACAGGAAATATTAAATCCATTGCCTTAATATAGCAGCACATACTGACGGTGAAAGGAAATTATGACGCACTCTTGAGACAGCAAGCTTCTGAAATACACATCAGTAAACATGGAAGAAGAGAATTGGAACAAAATTGCAGGCTAATTTTGAAGACAATCCACAAAAGGAATTATCAGGGACTGCATTACCTAATGCGGGCAAAGATTTTCCTTTTTCTTTATTCTTTTCAAGGATTCTCTGTATTGAACCCAATTCTTCCTTTTTGGACTCGAGCTCTTCACAGCAGTCTTTTAGTGAGCCTTTAACAGAATCAAGTTCCATCTGAATCTGATGTTCTCTGATAGACTGCTCAATCAAACCTAACTGCCTATTGCATTCTGACATCTTCTCTTGAGCAGCACCAAATTCTTTTCGTTTGGAATCAAGCTTCAGCTCAAACTCCTCAATGGACATTTTAATGGAAGCCGAATGTTTTTCCTTGGTTTGTAGCTGGTCATCCAAATCTTTCACAGAATTTGTCACCAAACCCAACTCCTCCGTATGTTCCAAGATAGTCTGCTCAATCAAACCCAACTGCCTGTTACATTCTGACATCTTCTCTTGGGCAGAGCAAAACTCTTTTCGCTTGGAATCAAGCTTCAACTCAAACTCCTCAATGGACATTTTAATGGAAGCTAAATGTTTTTCCTTGGTTTGTAGCTGGTCGTCCAAATCCTTCACAGACTTCCTCACCAAACCCAACTCCTCCCTGTGCTCCAAGATAGACTGCTTCGCCAACTTCAACTCCCCATCACATTCTGAAATTTTTTTCTTCTTGGAATCCAATTCGATCTCACACTTGGTTATCATTGTTACAAGTGCATCCAATCGTTTCTGCTTCACAACAAGCTTACCAAGGCATCTCTCGAACATTTTTCTTTTAGCTTTCCACCCCTTTTCCCTTTCTTCAAGCAACTTAGCAGTTTCGCCTAATTTCTTCTCTTTCAAATCAAGTTCCTCCTCTTGCATCTGCAAAGAAGCCTTCCATGAGTCCAAATAAGCCTCTAAATCTTTCCACTGGAGAGTGAATTCAAGAAAGGACGATGCTTTTGCTTGCACTTCATCCATACACCGGTGCACCTCCTCTTGCTTCATCTGCGCCAGCTTCAAAGGATCCATATCCATTGTTGTCTCCATTACAAGAACCTAGGAATTGGATCACAGGGTGTGCTTGAAGTGAGACTAACTAAAAAGCACCCCCATTCTTATAGTCACATAAAAGAGTCAACCTTTACACAAAATGTCTCTTCCTTACAAGGTTATCTGTCTTGTCTTGTTCAGAAATTAGCCACCTGAACAGAGGATGAAAAGACTTGACAATATCAAAAGATTAAACCTTGAGAAAAAAAAAAAAAAAAACCCAACCCAGTGACAGTAATTGTTGTCTTATATTTAGAATTAGAAAGTTAGAGAAGGTTGAAAGAAAGGAGAGTCCATAAAAGAAAGCTTTGCTTATGGTTTGAAACTTTGCAGGCTTTTCCAGTGTAAAAGCTGCAGAGTCTGTTCTTGGAGTTAGTTAGAACCACCCGGAATTGAAGAACCACACTGGTGTTAGCTTCTTTTTTTTCCTTTTTTGAGAAACCTTGATTAGCATGCAATAACAAATGTCTTACAAAGGGGGACCTCATGATCACACAAGGTAGAGCCTTACAGGCTTCTTGTTTAGTTGCTCATGATGAAAAAATGACTGACCAGTGATCAAGAAACAATGGAAAGAATGTCCAAATGAAAGATATGTGCTCTATTGTTACAGTTTGTTTTGGGAATACATAGGAAATGAGAAAGGAAGGGAAGGAACGAGAATAGTAGGGGTGGAAAATTTAAACTTAACTCTAAATTTATTATGAAATTTATGGTTATCATTTAGTTTTAAATTTTTTCTCCTCTGAAATTCCAAAGGGTCAAGAGACGTTTTGAAGGAAATGTAGGTTAAAAAATTTCTCTTCCCCTTCATTAAATTATATATTAAATTTGTTATAAAATGTGGTTTATTAGGTGGATGTTATTACTATTACACATACCTCTTTGTATTAATACCCGGTTATGGGGAAATGAAATGAGGCTGCTCTTGCTCTCTTTTTCCTCTCCTGTGCCATGTTCTCTCTCATTATACTTCTTCTTCTTCCATCAATTTTAAACACCTTGTTTACAACACGTTATCAGCACGATAACGTCTCTACCCAGAGCAAGAAAACCAGGAGAAAACTAAACAGAAAAAAAAGGAAAACCGAGTGAACAGTGTCGTCACCCCTCGGTTACTGTTCACCCGAAAGCATTCCGTGCTGCTGCTCGTCGCACCGCCCCCTCAGGCCGCTTCCTCACGCCGTCGCGATCTTGACGGCGCCTTCTCCTCCCTTTTCCATCGTCGGAAGCGCCGCCAGGAGGACATGACCCGACGGCGAGTCCAACGACCCGCTTCTTTTCTCTCGCCGCCTCGCGCTGTTGGAGTAGCCACCGTGGACTCAATTCTCCCTCGCGACGGCGCTGTCATCTGCAGCCACCACCGTGCCACGCCGTGTATCGAGGAGACGGCGTCCTTCCCCTTGCGTCGCATGCACAGCCGCTGCTGCTCGAGCTATGTCGACCGCCGCTCGCGACCTCCTCCCGGTGTCGCCTCTTGTCCGCCTGCAGCTGCCCCTGTTTGCGCCGTTCATCTTCCCCGCCTGCCGGCCTCGCACCGCCACCAGCTGCTCTCGTCCTTCCTGCCGTTGCGCCGCCGCCCGGTCGAAGACGTCTTCAAACCATGGGCGTTTGCTGCAGAATTAGATTTGACCGAGTAATGGTAAGTTTAACTTAACTTAATGGACTGATAAATAAAATATATAAAAGGGCTAGTAAAGTTGCTTATGTTTTATTGGTTTGATAATTTAATTATTTGAATGTTGGGAAATAATTAAATGGTAAAGGACATTCTCAGACAATAATATGATTAGGATGGCTAATAATTTGAACGGTACTATATATATAATATGAATATGATTATCACTATAATATGCTTTTAGTAAAGATTAAGGCTTTATATTATGCCTTGTTTAATTATATTGCCACAGAATCGTCTAAATCTGATGGAACCCAACGCTTTTATTTGCTTATTGATGATTATAGTTTTTTTTTTACGGGAAACAGTTAAAATAATGATAATGATAAATTAACCCGAGACATAACCGAGCCAGATTAATATTTAATTTACGGTACAATATTAGTATCTCATTCATATCAATTTATGTGCATTTTATGTGTGCATATTATATTATTATGCTATTATTATTGCTGAAAGATTTATCGAGTAAGCATATTTTATATATATATTTTTTTTAAATTACGATTGGGCTATCAAAAGGCCCATTGCATTTAAATTTCTCGCTTTAATTTCATTTACGTTGTGCTTGGGCTCGTACAAGGCCCATCACATTTAACTTTCGTTTATTTATTTTTTTTGGGCTAATTAATATAAGGCCCATGCTTATTTATTTTAATTAAGTCTTTTATTTATTTAATTTTTTTGGAATTATGTTATTCGAGGCCCTTAAAATTTCCGGAAGAAATTTATCATGGGCATTACTGTTGATAGTCTGGAAGACTAAATAAAAGAGTCTAACAGACTCAATAAAAGGAAAATAAAGCAAAGACTGGATGTCTTACTGCCAAAAGATCCTGTAGATCTTTGAAAAAAAAAAAATGTGACCACCATAAGATGAATACTCTCCCGAAATTTTATTCCAAGTATATGCACCTTAAGTGAATGCGATTGTACTTGATAATTTTGGTCATGATTATAAACTTTCCATTGGTCACAAACAGGTCTTATAATAAGGCATCGAATAAATGGTCATCAAGTATCCCTGAAGGACAAATCTAATATTGATGAAACCATGTTTGGTCAAGATGATGACCATGATATTAGCATTTGTTTATTTTCTTAGTATTTAATATTGGCCTGCTAAGCCGCCTTATCTTTTTGTTGGCCGGCAAAGCCGCCTTGTTTCATTTGTTGGCCGGCTAAGCCGCCTTTATCGAGTAAGCAAATATATATATATATTGATTGATTTTATTTTTATGTTCTGTTTCCTTATTAATTGTTATATTTTATTACATTATGTTTATCTTTATTACTGCTTAATTTTTAAATGTGAATATAAAACTGTCGTTTCTCGAATAATGACTCGGGCATTTGTCCTGAAGACAATGCAATGATGTATTCCGTATTTAATAAACGGAAATTATTCATATGAAAGTATAATCTCAAAATGAGAATAAGATTAACACGCTCCAGAAGAGCATGAGTTTTAATACGCTCCAATAGAGCATGAGTTACTACGATCTAGAAGATAATATGTTTACGCTCTGGAAGAGCATATACTCTTGAAGAGTACAAAATATTCATATTTACAGTAATAAAGGAAATTGTTACGGATCCCATCAAATCGATTCTGCTCCATTCCCTGAAGTGAATGAGACAGCATAATTATAATTGTGCCTGTTGCCGTAGAAAGAGGATAAAATTATTCTAACTATTATGACCATGAAGGTTATGACAACGACAAGGTTAATGGAAAACATATATATTATTGCATAATGGATCCAGTACAGGAGAACATTCGCATAGAGGAACTGTTCTCATACATAAGTTGAAATAATTATTTATCTGTTGGGTACAACGTTGACTCTAAAACTCAAACGGAATATGTCATATGTAACATATGATAGTACAACCTCAAAAATGAGAAGAGGATTAATATGCTTCAAAAGAGCATAAGTTTACTACGCTCTAGAAGAGTATATATTTAAGCTCCAGAAGAGCATAATTTTCATTATATTTTAGAAAAGTATATATTAAGCTTTGGACGAGCACAAGTTTTACTATGCTCTTGAAGAGCACATATTTAAGCTCTAGAAGAGCACAAATTTTATTATAGAATAACATGCTCCGGAAGAGTAAAATGTTTACGCTCTGGAAGAGCTTGAATTTTCTTATACTCCTGAAGAGTAAAATTTCTCCTACCCAAAGTGCAACAACATTCAAGGGGAGTGTGTTATTAAACGTGAAAACTGTATGTGAATGTTGTTGCACCTACCTATGTACCCTTACAGCAGATGAATAAACTGTAAAAAACGAGTTCTGCTCGAAAATTTTCGAGCGAATATTGTATTGAGACGATATATGAATGAGATGCTGAATATCTCTATATTAAAAATCTATTGCCGTAGCTAACAAGCAAGTCGTGGAATGTTTACCAGCGTTATTTTGTAGATTGTGCTACATAAATATTCAAGTAATAAAAACTTACTATATCCAGCCAGAAGTTGGAATGCACTAGCCTAAAGCTAGCATTTTTAAGTTATTAAATACACAGTTTGCACAGCCCGAAGCTGAGACTAACTAGAAGTTGGCTGATAGATATGTAATTTATAGCTACTATACACCAGCTAGAAGCTGGTAAATAATTTCCTAAGTTATCATATCCAGCCTGAAGCTGGCGCATAAATAGCAGCCTGAAGCTGGCACCAACTTAAAGTTGGTTCATGGATTTATTGTTTGGCATGACCGGTTAGGCCATCCCGGATCAATGATGATGCACGAAATTTATTTGGTCATTCATTGAAAAACCAGAAGTTTTACAATCAATGAATTTCCATATGTTTGTTTGCTGCAAAATTAATTATACGGCCTTCCTAAAATGAGATTGGCCTAGAATCACCAGCGAGTTTGAGAATAATTCAGGGACATGTATGCGGACTAATAAATCCGCCGTGTTGATCATCTAGGTAATTTTTATGTCGCATCGACTAGATGGTCTATTATGTGACGCAAGTTGACATTGTGCGCACTTATTTTAATGATTAAGCCACTTGCGGGTACATACCCCTACTTATGTTATTAGACTATATGTCTAGATAATGCTGGTATATTTCTTCAATGGATAATGTATATCATTGGAAATAAACCCAAACAGATCTGGGGGAATATTGACAATTGATTGCAGGACCATTGCTAATGAAATATTACTGTTTGAGAAAATTGTATTTTACATGCAGCAGCACTTGTGTGCATCAAGCCAACGAGTTATCATAAGGTCTCCCCATTTAATTGGTTTATGGTCACGAACCTAGTAACTCCCATCTTCGGACCATTGGTTGTACAATATATAATGCTCCACCACAGCATAATAAAATCGGTCCTTAAAGAAGACTGAGAATATATGTTGGGTATGAATCTCCATCAATTACAAAGTAATTGAAACAATTGAGTAATGATTGGAGATTTGTTTATTGTTAATTTGATGAAAGAGTTTATCCAACATCAGGGGGAGAAAATAAGCAGTTGGATCAAGATATTATTGAAATGCATTATCAATGTATGGTTGTTGATCCTCAAACAAGTGAGTGTGAACCTGAAGTTCAAAAGATGATTCAATTGCAGGAAAATTGATATAAAATTGCCAGACACATAAAGTGACCAAATCTCATATACTAGCTGCAAATGTTCCTGTTCAAATTAATGTTCCAGAAGGACAAGTATAGTATGCAAATGAGTCCAAAATGCGCCAGAAGCGTAGAATATACTCGGTTCCAAAGAAAACGAAATTCTCGATAGAGAAAAAGGAGCAAAGAGATAAGATGGCCCTAGTGAGAAGATGAGACCTCTAGTAGAGATTCAGATTAAAAATCCTCAAGAAGAGAGAAATCCTCCAAAAGAGGTTCCTGACACCATTGATAAGGTTCCAGAAGTAACACATATACTAGCTGCAAATGTTCCTGTTCAAATAAATGTTCCAGAAGGACAAGTATAGTATGCAAATGAATCCAAAATGGGCCAGAAGCGTAGAATATACTCGGTTCCAAAGAAAACGAAATTCTCGATAGAGAAAAAGGAGCAAAGAGATAAGATGGCCCCAGTGAGAAGTGAGACCTCTAGTAGAGATTCAGATTAAAAATCCTCAAGAAGAGAGAAATCCTCCAAAAGAGGTTCCTGACACCATTGATAAATTTCCAGAAGTAACACAGGTACCTGAAATAAATGAAAATGATGAGATCTCAATTACAGTGTCAGGAATGAGATGGAACCGACGTGAAATAACCGTCGACAGAATACTTGTTTTATTTATAATGTAGCGCTAAATAAAATGAAGGTCATGAACCTACATCTATTGATGAATGTAGGCATAGTATGATTGGTCAAATTAAGAAACCTGATTAAGGTTGTGTTAGAATCGCTTGTGAAGCGAGATATTTTCAGGACCTGTAGTCCGTTGTGAAACAAGAAACTTTCCGGACCTGTAGTCCGTACACCAGATGGTGTGGAACCAGTCTATTGAAAATGGGTATTTGTGTAAAAAGAGAATTATAATAGAGAGATACAAAGCACGGCTTGTAACAGCCTGGGTAAAAATTTAATATTTTTACCGGGACTGTAAAAGTCTTTTTACAGTGATTTACAGAATGAATTAATCTTGGGTAATTAATTCAAGGTAAATCGGGCTTCGTTTTTTGAAACCGAGGCTTTTTCCACGCTCAGGATTTTTCTGTGGATTTTATGGACCAAAGTTGGTATTTCTCGGGTCCCGGAATCCTCAGAAAAATCACACCGGAAATAACTAAGGGGGTATGTAGCTATTTTCTGGTCCGAATCGGACCCGCCTGCATTATTGAAGGCGGCTAAGTTTGTGTATAAAAGAGGAAGAAAGTAGGAGAAGATGATTGTTATTCACTTAATTATCATTGTACATGATTGTTATTAGGGTTGAATGTTTTATTAGGGCCCTCTACTGTGTGCGTCGAGCTCAATATAAACAGGGCAAGGCCCAATACAATCAGAGAGAGAGAGATAGACAAAGAGAAAGAGGGAGGTAGAAAGGGGGAGATAGAAAGAGGGAGGTAGAACCGGTCATCACAGACCCATATGCTAAACCGCATATACCATGCTATCCCGCATGCAATCCCGAGGGGTATCACTTCCCGCTCGAACCAACCGGTCAACAGCCCCACAGTAGAATTATTATAATTTGTTATTTATGCTTAAAGAGTTGTGTCACACGTTATGATCAAACCGGGTTGTGTGGATTTAACATTTTATTTTCTTTCAAGTCCGGGCCTCCAGCCCTCAAATCACCACACCAACCACAGTAGTATACCATGTTATTGAATCATAACAAAACGAATTATGCTCTACCGGCATATCATATTCACACAGGCACTCTTCGCACATAATCAGGCATACCACATCAAAAGCAACATCACTTAGACACAAAAGTGCAAATAAGGAGTTCCGCGCAGCAAGCAGACATACATACGGCATTCAATGCCAAGCAAGAATTTCAACTTCATGTACCAAGTCTAAACCGAGTATTGTAGGCAGTACGCATACAAAGGTTTATATGTCCTCACCTGGACATTAAGATTGCCTTGGATCTAAAGCCATGTCTTGTCTTGGCGTTGTCAGGTTCCGGAACCGATCTCGAACCTCACCCCAGCCCACAGCCGGAATCCCACTCACACAGACAACGCCACAAGCAACCCGACCCCAACTCGCAACCATCTCCGACAACCACACATCACGCAAAGACAAACCAAATTGGGTTAATTCAACCCCACAAGACAAAATGAGAAGAGGACAGAGAAGGGGTGGCGCGACTTACACGGCAAAGACGACATCCCAACACGACCCAGACCTCACGCTGCCCGCGCCTCCACCCTCGTTGCAGCGATGGTGGCAATTTGGAGGGGAAGAACATCGACGGCGGTTAGCTGGAGGAAGAGAAAAGATGGTGGGTCGGGGGAAGAAGCCAAGAAAAAGAAAACCCAAAGAAAAGTAAGAAAAGAAAAGAGATCAGAGAGGGAGATCGTGGGGAAGACGGTTAAAGGGAGGGAGTAGTCGGGGAAGAAATGAAGAGTGAAAGAAACGAAAACAAGAAAGAGAGGAAAAGAGGAGTTAGGGCTTGTGTGTGCCAGCCGAGGCCAAAACGGCGTCGTTTTGGTCTCTGGCTTGGTCAACTAGCCCTGCTTGGTCAACGGCGTGGTTTGTTTGTTTGTTTTTTTTTCCTTCTTTTCTTATCCTTTACTAAAACGACGTAGTTTTAGGTTCAACTACTCCAACCCGTCTTTCACACCGAAACGCGATATAATTCCAGAAGAAACCCGATTAAAGAATAATACCAACATAATTGTATTATTTCCAAGGAAATAAATAATTTCCTCGACCAATAATCCGAGAATTCCTCAAGGGTAAAATTGGAAATAAAATTTCAAAAATTCCGAAAATTCATAGAATTTAATTACCAAAAATTCGGGGCGTTACAGTTCTACCCCCACTTAACAAAATTTCGTCCTCGAAATTTACGCAATAGGTTAAGCAAGCAAGTGCTTAATTGACACAAACAAGTGTCACCCGGTATCAAAATACCGTTGGCCAAACATACCAAGTAGAACCATCAAGACCATCCATGATATTCCCAAGCAACATCTCCAATATACCAAGTCGATCATCGACTTAAGCCAAACGTGATCAAAGAGCGTAAGATCAAAGCACTAACCCAAGAGTTTATCTCCAATCATCATAACCATTGATAATATCAGAATCCATAAACAATTCCGTTTATCATCACTGAACCAAATATATCCAATCTTCTAATCCATTAAGCATATCCTCAAATACAGAACCCAAAAATTGTTACCTATGTAACAAGATCATCACTTCGATCGTGAATGCCTCAAGAACAATAATCCATAATCGATTTCATGTTCAAAAACTCAAAGCATTTACTTTTCCGGAACCAATTTTTAGCCAAAATCATATAAATCCCAGATCATACCTTAGGCACTAGAACCCGATCATTTCTAAAGTATTACATTTATAATTCTATACCTTGAATCCCTCAAGACTCAAACATCCTTTCATAACTCATACTCATGAATCTATCTCTCAAACCATAATTACCACAATCATCAAAATACTTTTGATAAAGAACCCAAATATTACAAGTTCATTCCAACACTTACCCCATCATACTCCAGACATTTAACTCTCATCGCCCAAGACACGCTCACAAATTTAGCCTTATGACCCAAACATTATCAATATCCTTAAGAGATGAGTGAACCTAAACCTCAACAAGAGAAGTATGATCAAAACTCCCAATTACATCACCGTTAAAAGTCAAACTTCAATGTGAACACACTATCGGCATCCTCAACTCGCATATAAGCGATGACTTCAACAACAATTCATGATCAAAACTATTTAATCACAAACATTTTCAATACCCAAATCTCAACCAAGTTACATACCTCAAGTATCATTGAAAGACATTTTCCCAAATATATCATTTTGTCAATCTCAAATTAATTCAAGAAATGGTCATCTCGAACTCCGAACAAGATTAAATCCATAGTATAATTCACAAGTAAATTTAAATCCTCAAGCTCAGCAAGATCAGACCACAAATAACATGATCACCAAAATTACAAAAGTCATATCCACAAGTATCACTTCAAATCATCTCTTGACAGACGTAACATCCAAAAGCAAACCGATGGTTCTTACTTGTATTGGCCAATTCCATTTCTGGAACTATCAAACATGTTACCGTAGGAAAACATCTTCCGGCAACAACACAGGGAGAAGTAACAACAGTGTACTCACACAGACAAGAGACGTAAGAGTCTACACCGACTCTAATAAAGCAGTGGAAAAACCACAAAATAAACTTTGTTACAGCCTAAGCTGCAAGAGTAAACATGTCATTATAACGACAATACCGGGTCACCCCGACCCCAGCAGGTGCGTCTCCTCCACTGGATCCATAGTACGACTCTCTATACGAATGCATATGACAATGCAACAGACGACACCAAAGGGGCAGACCTATGCATATAAGAGCACAAAACATGTCCACACATCCCAAAGAATCTACAGCCTGCTCCGCTACCAACTGAAACGCCCGTGTCCCAATTTATTAGTATAAAATGACCAAATTGCCCTTATCATTCCCGGGACACGAAAATCATCAACTAAACACCCGTATCCCAAAATATCTAATCAAATTAATTAAAGCATGTGAAAAGACCAAATTGCCCTTTTTACCCGGGATACGATACAAATAAGATAGTCATCATTTAATTACGCAGTATATCATACAATAAGTAATACAATTCGATTATGCAGCGGAAGACAAATACATAAACAGATATGAATGTAATGCACCCTATGGATCCGACCCGAGGAGAGGAAAGCACCGCCACCTGCTGATATGCACCACTGCTCAACGAACAGCTAACCTGTAAAAATCTGTGAGGGGGTGAGACCAACCACTATCTCACCGCAAACAAATAAACCAGTGTATACAAATACAAATCAACTACAAGTACACCGGCATCAAGCAACAGCAACCACAATGCACAAACAAGTCACAATGAACAATACAAGTCATCATCAGACTTCAAACCAACATTGATCTTTATTCACTTAATTATCATTGTACATGATTGTTATTAGGGTTGAATGTTTTATTAGGGCCCTTTACTGTGTGCGTCGAGCTCAATATAAACAGGGCAAGGCCCAATACAATCAGAGAGAGAGAGATAGACAGAGAGAAAGAGGGAGGTAGAAAGGGGGAGATAGAAAGAGGGAGGTAGAACCGGTCATCACAGACCCATATGCTAAACCGCAAATACCATGCTATCCCGCATGCAATCCCGAGGGGTATCACTTCCCGCTCGAACCAACCGGTCAACAGCCCCACAGTAGAATTATTATAATTTGTTATTTATGCTTAAAGAGTTGTGTCATACGTTATAATCAAACCGGGTTGTATGGATTTAACATTTTATTTTCTTTCAAGTCCGGGCCTCCATCCCTCAAATCACCACACCAACCACAATAGTATACCATGTTATTGAATCATAACAAAACGAATTATGCTCTACCGGCATATCATATTCACACAGGCACTCTTCGCACATAATCAGGCATACCACATCAAAAGCAACATCACTTAGACACAAAATTGCAAACAAGGAGTTCCGCACAGCAAGCAGACATACATACGGCATTCAATGCCAAGCAAGAATTTCAACTTCATGTACCAAGTCTAAACCGAGTATTGTAGGCAGTACGCATACAAAGGTTTATATGTCCTCACCTGGACATTAAGATTGCCTTGGATTTAAAGCCATGTCTTGTCTTGGCGTTGTCAGGTTCCGGAATCGATCTCGAACCTTACCCCAGCCCACAGCCGGAATCCCACTCACACAGACAACGCCACAAGCAACCCGACCCCAACTCGCAACCATCTCCGACACCCACACATCACGCAAAGACAAACCAAATTGGGTTAATTCAACCCCACAAGACAAAACGAGAAGAGGACAGAGAAGGGGTGGCGCGACTTACACGGCGAAGACGACATCCCAACACGACCCAGACCTCACGCTGCCCGCGCCTCCACCCTCGTTGCAGCGATGGTGGCAATTTGGAGGAGAAGAACATCGACGACGGTTAGCTGGAGGAAGAGAAAAGATGGTGGGTCGGGGGAAGAAGCCAAGAAAAAAAAACCCAAAGAAAAGTAAGAAAAGAAAAGAGATCAGAGAGGGAGATCGTGGGGAAGACGGTTAAAGGGAGGGAGTAGTCGGGGAAGAAATGAAGAGTGAAAGAAACGAAAACAAGAAAGAGAGGAAAAGAGGAGTTAGGGCTTGTGTGTGCCAGCCGAGGCCAAAACGGCGTCGTTTTGGTCTCTGGCTTGGTCAACTAGCCCTGCTTGGTCAACGGAGTGGTTTGTTTGTTTTTTTTTTTCCTTCTTTTCTTATCCTTTACTAAAACGACGTAGTTTTAGGTTCAACCACTCCAACCCGTCTTTCACACCGAAACATGATATAAATTCCAGAAGAAACCCGATTAAAAAATAATACCAACATAATTGTATTATTTCTAAGGAAATAAATAATTTCCTCGACCAATAATCCGTGAATTCCTCGAGGGTAAAATTGGAAATAAAATTTCAAAAATTCCGAAAATCCATAGAAATTAATTACCAAAAATTCGGGGCGTTACAAGCCTTCCCTCGCGTTGTCCCGCCGCCGCCGTCGTTCCCCAGGTGAGAACCCGTTTCCTCTGGGCGGGTCGCGGCCAGGTCGTGCCTGGGTTGGGTCCTGGGCAGTCCGGATCCTTTTTCTCTTAAAAAAAATAATTATATATATATATATATAACTATTTTCTGCTGATTAATTTCGGGAAAAAAAGGTTAAATATTATTTTGGAGAATTATATGTAATATTCTGGGTTTTGAAAATATATATATACTTTGACTCTTTGAAAATTAAGATAATTATATGTTGTTTTAGAAAATTAATATTGTGTTTATTGAGAAAAAGATATATATTAAGATTATATTTTCTCAAATGTTATTATTTTTCTGAAAAATTATGGGAATACTTTTGGAAATATATATATAGTATACACAATTAATATTTCTAAAAAAATAAATTATTATGTTGATATATAATGGTTTGGAAATGTACTTTGTCTTTAAAAAATATATATATGTATATTTATAAATTCGTATTTATTTTCAGAAAATAATTTTGTATGATTAATTTTTCTGGAAATATAATTTTCTAAAGATAATAATATTTGGTAATTATATTATGGCAAGTAATATGGATTATGGAAATAATTTCGGAAAAAATACATATATATGATATAATTTCTAGGAAAATTATATTGTTATTATTTTGGAAGACAAAGTATAATTATTCTATAAAAAATATTTAAAGGAGAATTTTAATTAAAGTATGGTACCGAAATTATATTCGGATATACGTACGGTATAATATTTTCGGTAAAGATGATAATAAAGGATATGAACTGGGATGGATTTATTTCGCAGTATTGGCATCATAGCATACCGATTATGTGCATTTATGTGAGCATGTTGTTTTGTTGTATAGGTTTTGATATCGGACAGTTTCCCGAGGAGCCGGCTTGGGACCGGTTATTGTCTTCAGAGTTGAGTAATCGGCTAAGGTGAGGATGGATTTCCTTCAATATGTGCCTGTATTACTCGGTTGTTGTGTTTGTTGACTGTTGCACTGTTGATTGATGCATTTGATGTGGGTTGACTCAGGATGTTTATCCCAGTGCCTTGATTGATTTTGGGATGTTTATCCCCATGATTTGGTTTTGGGATGTTTATCTCCGTGCATTGAGTTTTTTTTGGATATTTATCCCTGTGTCTTTTTGGTATAACGAATAATGGAATAAATAATAAAATGTGATAAGGATGTCAATCCTCAGTTTTGGGTTTGGGATGTCTATCCCGGTGTCTTGGTTAGGGATGTTGATCCCTGAGATTTGGTTTTGGATGATGATGACATAATTGTCACGTGTTAAGTAGTGGTACGACTCGATGGTTTAAGACTGTTTTGTGATGGCCATGATCTGGGTTATTTGTGATAAGCATGTTTATGCTTGGGATGTCTATCCCGTGATTATATTTGGGATGTCTATCCCTGGGTTACTATTTTGGGATGTCGATGCCTGGGCTCTCTTAGATTTGATCTGGCACCCGAAATATGTTGATAACCAGGTCTGACCCCTAGCTTATCCGTGACGGGGCCCGGAAAGATAAGATTGGAAACTAGATTTTTGTTTAAGTCTTTTTGGTCTTGGACCAGTTTTGGGTCGAGTCTTTTGGATTGGTGTGTTTGGCTGTTATGCTTGTTTTCGACCTTGAGTAATTTATAGTGTTGGATATTGATTGTCTATCCATGGTTGGTGGGCACTTCGGACTCACCCCTCACCTGCGGGCTTTCATCCCGTGGGTTGAGTTATTTGTGGTTCAGGTATGATGCATTCCAGACAGGCTGCAACGTTATCCCTTGGACAGGACTTAGATATATAGTTTGCATCATGTGTCGCATACAGTGTCTTTGTGAGTTATTAAGTCTTCCGCTGTGCTATTTATTGTTATTGTTGGGCCTTGGGCCAGTTATGATGTTATTGATGATCCCGGGTTCGGGTGATATGTTTTGATGTTGGGCCGAAGGGCTAGATTTCTGATGTTTATAATTTGGGCTGTTAAGCCAGAGTTTCTGTTGTATACACTGTATGCTGGGCTTTGTTTGGTCGGGTCGATACAGTTCCGGCACGTGTTTACTATGTATGGTAAATACGGGTCGGGGCGTTTCACGGCTTATCGCACAAGGTTTTACCCAAACGACTTGGTATTAATTGTGAGGAGATAGATATACTCCCCTGTGGTGGATGCAATTATTTTTGGTAAGTCTGGCATAATGTGAATAGAATTAGAGATGCATCAAATGGATGCTGTTACAGCCTACATCTATGGATCCATAAGTCATAACATATACATACATGAGAATCCCTGAAGGATTCAAGTTGCTTGAAGCAACTAATTCCCGGGAATATACAAAAATTAAGTTTAAACCAATTTGGGTATTCATAATGACTTTTGCATATATGCTCTATGTTTAATTCATATGTAAATTAATTATTATCGTTGTTGATGATTAATGATTTAGATACTATTTTTGTGATCTAAATATTATTGAAACTCCTGAAGAAGCTTCCAAATGCCGTGCTATTAGATTGGTCCTGGAGTACCATGTCAAAGTGCAATTCATCATGTTGGTAACATGAAGCCTGTTTTTTTTTTGCCATAAGCCTATTGGCAAGAAATAACTGTGCTCTTATCTTCGGGATATAACAAGATGTGGTATTATATTAACCCTATAAGCCCGAAGAGAATATAGTTGGTTTTGCAGATGCAGGTCCTTTATTTGATCCATATAAAACACAGATGGACATCTGCTACAACTTTGCACATGAAATTGCTATACCATTGGGACCACAAAAGCAAGAGGACAATGGAAGATGCTCCAACAGCAAATTATGAAGATAATGCTGCCTAAATTGTCCAATTAAAGTAATGATGTATCAAAAGTGATCGGATAAAGCACACATCACCAGAAGTTGACAAGGATGCAACGACATCAAGAAATGCCAAAATGAGAGAGAGTAGAATACGCACTGCACTCTTTTACACCTATATATTTGTATTAATACCGGGTTATGGGGAAATGAAATGAGGCTGCTCTTCCTCTCTTTTTCCTCTCCTCTGCCATGTTCTTTCTCATCATACTTCTTCTTCTTCCATCAATTTTAAACACCTTGTTTACAACAAAATTAAAATTTCCTTCTTTTCTCCTCCCTTCCCCTCTCTTCTCCTCCTTTCTCCATCTATCCAAACAAACTTCTAGGGAAAGAAAGAGATTGGAGAGTATGAACCACTGGAGTTAGCTTTCAATTACATTGCTTATAGGTGTTTTACTCAGAATAATTACTTTCATTTTTTTACCAAAAAATATACACTTACATTATCATATAATCAAACAAGCTAAGTACCACTAAGCTCCAGGTCAAAATAAGACAAATTAGACTAGAAATACTACATTCTTTCAATCTTCCTCTACTATTAACAAACCAGTACCTGCTAAATTCATCGTGCGCTAAAAAAAACAAAAAATGTATCGTTCAATTCATAACCTTCCTTGGAAGCTGCCATAACGATATTCTTTCTAGTAAAACAGTAAAACTAGAAAACAAAAGAAAATCAAGTCCCATTGTAGAGTTTTATAAACTGTATTGATTTCCTGCAATTTTTTGTGTCCCTGTCACACCAGCAGTAGCTGACAAGTTCAACCTGTCACGGAAACAGCAGCTGACAATGGTTTTGGACTTACTAATTATTTCTCTTTTTTTTTTTTATAAAAATTAGGCAAAAACCATGGCCGTTATACACGAGATGATGACTACTATCCGTATCACATTAACTGTGGACTGATCTTACCCCGGGACTGGGATTGCAACTGGCCTAAGCTCTAAACGTTGCGTTTGGCCATCCTGTCACAAGCTTTTATTTCTCTGAAGTTTGATTTAGCTTAAGAAATCAGTAAACTCTTATATTTATTAATCCATTTACTACGTCCGCAGTCTTGAACATAACGTTTCTAAACAATCTGACAAGCCAAAAAAGAGAGGGTTCAGTGGAATGATAATATCTCTTTACAATATCACCAGCATAAAATTTGCAAATAAAAATTGTAATACACATCTATCCAATGGATATTGTATCCAGAAACAACACAGCGATACAGCCTTTCCACAGAGTCAGGAAACATTCAGCAACTCTCCTATAATTACATTCTCTTTGGAAATGAAATCCCAATTTGAACCTGGATTAGTCAGTCACACCTTCATCATGCCTTTATGCGGACCACAAATGAACCTTTACAAGAGTTAACAAACATGACAGCACAAAGTCAAAAATATTATCCACAATACATAAACACACAATACCGAGCATATAAATCGACAAGAGAGTGAACAAGAAGCTTAAATCTTTAAAACCAGAGCCATCGATACTGGACCATGTAAGTGAGTTTAGAAAACACTATGAAACAATCACTTTAGAGATTTTATGCATACTGTTTTACTTTGTGCACACCATCAAACTTACTTTCAAACAGAATATACACTCCCTACATTGAAGCATAAAGATCCATAAGAGATTTTCAGATGATAATGAACAACGAGGGAAAAGAGAATGTGCCATGTTCATTCAGAAAGAACTGTTAATAGAGATCAGCTTAGGACATATCAAAGATTATTAAACAGTGAGAATGAATCCAGTGATGCCCTTGCTGCCAATCCAAGCACCCTGCCTTGCTACTCCCCTCTACAGAACTCTAGGCATGGCATACGAGTTCAAATGGGTTTGCTTAACTGGCATTCCCATCACGGGATCATTATCCCCTTCGGAGATGTTAACATAGTAGAGTGTGCAGCGCCACACTTATAAGGCCACAATCCAGACTCTGTCTCACACTACTTTAGACTCTCAGTATCATTCATACTTCACGCCTGCTATAAGAGTTCCTAGTAGAAATTAGGTTGAGTTTATGAAATGACTTTCTGCACTAGCATTGGTTGCAAGCATTTTAGATGGTCAAGTATAAATCAGTAATGTTTTAGAATCTCCAGGGCAGTTTTGCAATTTAAGATTTGTTGGAAAAATGTAGTACAAGAATCTTGAGTTTTTGTTTCATTTTTAGAGTTTTTATTAAGTCTTCAACAACCAGAAAGGATCATTAGTTTTTCTCTAAGTAGGAGTCCTAAGTCTATGAATAAGGCTCTATTCCCACAATTCCTAATAAAGAAATTGATTGATCAATTGCAGAATTGCATTAATTGGTTTTGCAGGGCTATGAGGTTTCCTGTAAGGAATGACTCCCAAAACACTATTACTACGAGGTTTTCTTCACAGAAATTCCATTTGTTTGAATCTTTGTTTTCAACCATGCACCATTCATCAATTCAATGCCAATGGTAAGTTTAGTACACCCCCTACCAAGACAGATGGTAATTGGAATGTTATACTATGAATATTTTTATTGCAGAAGACAAAGGATGTAAGGACCCAAAGCAAAAACGGTGAAAGGTGATGATGACTTTGGTCAAGAGGAAAGCTGCTAAGTATGTCTGGGAAGCAAACCAAAAGCAAGAAGCTTATTCAGAGCTGTCTGAAAAAGTTTCTGTTGAAACGAATAGCATTAGAGGTATTATACTGCTTAGTGAGCCTTCGGACGGTCTGAAACAAGAAATAATATGGCAGCTTTATGTTTTTCTGAATTAACTCTTTATACACATTAGCACAGTTATTTCCTTATTGGGCGAGAAAGAAGAGTAGCTAATACTCATAGAGACCACCCATCTGATACCAAGCAATATGCTCTTGTTCATGGAAAATTGAGAAGGAAAAGCCAGATGTTTCGAGCAAGGAAAGAAGGAAAGCTGGATGGTACCCCAGTTAAGGAAGGAAATTTGATCATAGTGACAGTTGAAAGTAATCATAAGACTTTCACTGATGGAAATTCCACTGAAGCTCAATGTTATCATTAGTTTTTGAAAATTGCACTATTAAATTTGGTACTAGTAGTTACAGAAATGTACTGTACTTCTGCAAGAGAACTCTACTGAGTACCAAGTGACAAGCATCAATAATCTTCAACACAATGTTTTGCTATCTGAAACAATTGGGAGAAACAGGAACAATCTGTTTTCTATTTCTCGAGATGACCGATATGAAATGAGCTTGTAGATTAAGGAACAGGAAAATGAATTTCTCAAACTTTGAGCTTTGATTTGGTAAGAATGCAGAAGTGGTTCCTTGTAGGAACTAGCACGGATTTAAAGCTCATTTTTAAGATCTATCAGAAGCTACCAGAAAAAAAAAAGTCTGGCTTCAGTCAACAAAATTTCAAGAAGACCAATGCCTTTAGACTTGAGTGCTTGTCTAGAAACGAAAACTGGGCGTTCTTAGAGGGTGTCCAGAGCCTAATTGATTAAGGATTATGACAGAAGTATAGTAGTATAGCTGTATCCTTTTGACCCCAGGGAAAAAGATTTTTATCAGTAAAATGCAGAACTGTGTCTGTTGGGTTCCAGAGGTGGAGGCTCTTTTCCAAGAAGCAATTTCTTAAACACTGTTACCAAGATGCCAGTAATTTCTTCCTCTATTCCTATCAAACTCAACTCTATCCAGACTTGAAGCATCTAAGTTTAAGATTAGAACTTGGTAGTCAAGTTTGCCAAATGGATGAGGGAAATCAAATAATCAAAGGCCCATAGGAACTAAGATTCAGAGCTAAAACTAGCCTACAATTTACATTACAGGTTCAGGCAAGAGCGTGTTTATAGTTGCAGCAGAATAGTACTATAAAGAGCAGTGAATGCATAAGTCAAACAAGAAAAGATCAAACTGCACAGCCCTATGCAGTTAAGAATATTACTCAACATTTATCTTTCAAAAAGTGAAAGAACCGCAAGTTGAAACATTTTCAAATTAAGAAATAAGAAGCTGATCTAGAGCCTATTTGATGAAGTTAAACTTTTAGGTACCATAGCAGAACTACAAAAGCAAATAAAAACCAAAGGATATAATGCGCGTACTGAGCAAATAACACCAACTGCAAACTGTACACGATGTACTAAAAAAACACTTGAGAGAGTTAAAATTTTTTATCAAACTCTTAAGACTTCAAGGATATAAGAGACAAGTTGTTCGGATAAGCAATGGTTGATCCGTCGTCGAAACAAATTTGCAAACATGTGACTCTATCTGGGTAACATTTGCATAGCAAATGAGTCTCCTAACCACACAGTAACATAAACATCAACAATTTCGCTAACACAACGATGTCATATGTTTGCGAGAAAAGAAAAAAAAAAGACAAACCAAGAAGAAAGTAGCGTAACCAACAACCAAATGACCAGATAAAATGCATGAAATATTCAATCAAGATCCAGCAAACTCACAGGCAGGAAGATTGGATATATCGGCGGAAACAGCGCAGGGGATCCCCAAATTGGAAAGCGCCCCGCGTATGATCCCACAGGGGAAGTACAAATGCATACTCATGGCCTGGGCGGCCGGACTCTCCGGATCGGCGGAGAACGCACCGTCTTCTTCCACCGACATCCGCGAGAGCCACCGGAACTTATTGTCTTGCAGCACAAACGTACCCTAAAAGAAGAAGAGAGAAGAGAGAAGAAGACACACATCAGCCACCACAATGTCAACCAAACTCATGAAAATCCCCAAAATACCCCTCCGCGGCTTACTCGGTGGTTGGTTTTGAGGTTGTCAATCTGTTTCTTGAACAGCTCGGACCAGAAATCCTTGCAGATGAACTTTATCGCCTCGAGATGGTCGCTAAAACGGGGCCGTTCCATGGTGTACCTGATCGGCCGAGCGGGGGGACCAATTAGTCAAAAATCGGGATAGGTAAGGGACCTAACTGAAAACAAAAAAATAGTGGATTAACGCGGGATTTTTCTTTTTTACCGTTCGGAGAGCTGGTGGCCGACCTGGTAGCCGATGGCTTCGATCCGGCGAGCGGCGAGCTCGGGCTTCGTGGAGAAGAATCGGTTGGAGTAGGAAGACACCATTTCGGTGAGGAGACTGTCAATGCAGCTCTCCGATACTTCTCTGCCCATTTTGTTTGTTTGTGTGGTTCTTCAGTTTCCGGGGGAAGAGGGAGAAAGTGAAGTGAAGAAGTTGGTTTATTAGAGTGGTTATGGTTGTTTCCTGGGTTTTGTTAAGTTTGATGTTGTTAGTTGTTACTCCGAAAGGAGGGAGACGGTTAAGAAAAATATTGTAGAGGTCGATTTGGGCCTTTTGTTTGTTTTGGTTTGGGGTTTGGGCTAAGAGGGGGCCCAAATATTATATTGGTCAACTAAGCAATAAAAAATCTAGGAAACGATATCGGTTTGTAAGCTTTCTGTTTTTCTTCCCACGCTTTTCTTTGTTCACTTTCGCTTTCCCGCCTTCCAAAGCCAGGCAAAATCCCTAGATTTCAATTTCTCGGTTGGATTCGTATTTGTTAGGCTCTCACCCACTGGCCCAATTCCTCATCCTCCCCATCCGGACCTCCGCTTGGGCGTATCGGCTATCCGTCTTGCGGCGGCGTCTCCTCCCTCCTCTCGTCGGGCGTCAGTTGTAGCTTTCTTCCTCTCTTAAGGTATTCTCTCCGTTTTTCTTTTCAAATGCTACCAAATATTATATTGGTCAACTAAGCAATAAATGTTGGGTGTAACATTTAGAAGAAGTTAGGGCGGTCATTAGTGTTTACCTAAAAGTTACTTAGCAGTTCTCTTTGGTCTGCGAGACATTCGTGATCGTTGTGTTGTTAGATTGTTTGAAGACTTTGATGGTTTTGGGTGTATGCTAATTTCAGCTCCACTTCCCTAGGAAGCTATTTTGAAGACGAGCAATGCTTCAATTATTTGCATAAAGCATGTTGGATCCTTTTGCTACCGGAAAAGATGGCATATAACTGACTCAGTTTGTGTTTGAACTTCCATTCGTAGAGCTAGCAGCTGCCTTTTGTTTAAAATTTTGATCTTCGTCTTGTTTGTTTGTTTGCATGACTTGAATCAGGAATTTGACAATGATCGGTTTAAAGCATTGGATCTTTTTGCTTATGGGAAAGATGACATATCTCTGACTCTTTGTGTTTAAACAAATTTTTGAGATTGATATTCAAAATATTCATAAGATCCATTCCAAAAATCTGGAAAATTTTGTATGTGTATTCTGAAACTATGGATATCCAAGAATTTAGAATGGAATAGATATCTGAAGAGCGAATCAAGATATCTGGAGTTCTATACCAAATCTGATACTTTTAACAGAGGCCATTCCGTGCTCACCCTTCTAAACTACTCACTTTATGAGCATGAGCTTCTTTTTTGAAACCCAACCACAAGACATATTGGCGTGAGTCTTCACAACCCTATTTTATTAGAAAAAAAAACTCCTTTTTCCTTTGTTTGGTGACAAAAAAAGAAGCTCACCTCTTTGTTCATCTCCTATAGCGAGCCACCATGACATCACTCTCCTCCTGCCGCTCTCATTCAGTAAAAAATGGAAGAAAACACCACCCAAGAGATTGGAGTAGGTAACATATTGGGCCAGTCCTTTTTTGCTGGATGGTTTCTGAGGATTTGCAAGTAAAGTGTAACTGCCCAATTTTGTCTTCTAACCAAATGAATTAATGATGAAGGAATGGTGTTAATTATTGTTTGGTTAATGTGTTTGAATGGGTGCTTGCCGTACTTGGCTTGAGTTAGTTGCTTCAAGTCTAAATATTTCCCATTTGAAGACGGCTTTTATTTGTTGAAGATTCATTAAATGATAATTATTTTGCTGCTTGATTAGACTGAACTCTTCTTCCTTGGCAAATAAAAAATGAGTGCTTGAGGTACAGCTGTTAAGGCTATATTTGCCAGAAGCTCTCAGTTTTGATCATTTGTCTAACTTGAAACTTTGTTCTTAACTCGGCATGAAAGTTGTTGCGTTTGGATTTGACATGTGTAGGACATAATACATTCCGAATATGCAATTGGCAATGAGAATGCATTTTGAGTTTGTAACGAGCAAGAAAGGGGAATGCATTATTTTAAGTGCTTTAAATTGGATTCTGTTGCTAATATGCTTGTGTCGTATGTTTGGCTTTGAGTTAGTGATTTAGCGGCTTCAGTACTATAGTCTTGGGTTGGGAATTTGGAGCTACGAGTTGGTTGGCTGCTTTGTTAAATTGAATTCTTGTGTCCTGTTGTAAACTTGAATAGGGTTTGTGCCTAACTTTACCTGTTCAAATTGATAGAAAAAGAACAATTTTGAGCAACAGAGGATTGGAATTTGGCACTGTTTCACTCTTTACGTGGAAGATGCTAGGGAGAAAAGGATATGAGCTGGTGAAAGACTTTGCACGTGGCGAAAAAGACCAGCTTAAGCCATTCAATGTAATATAATATCTCTCTCTCTCACTTCATGTTTTTTGTTCTCTTCATTTGAGTTTATTTTGAATTTTTACTGTTTCACAATGTAAATGTAATTGTAGGAAAATGTCTTTAATGAAGTTATTAATGAGTGCGTTGAACATTATGATGGGCTTCAGAAGCTTATAAGGTAATCCTTTTGTCCACATGATGGCTACTGTGCTGTTAGTTCTCTTTTGCTTAGCATTATATTGAATTTGGGACGTGTCTTGTTTAGTTTTATTGGATATTGAGCTCTCATTTTCCTTTTTTATTTTGGTTCTGTCTTTCAAGCCGGCATTGCAATCCAAGTTTTTCAGTGATAACCAGAAGATTTTAAAGATATTGAAACATGGGATCTTTGTTTAATCACTCGACTCATTGTGATTACGGCATAAATTAATCGCAACTCATCAAAGTTTTGTGTAGTTGGCAGGCTCTGGTTGTTTTTATTTTAAACAATTCATTGTTTGATGTGGCAATAGGAAAATGCAAGAAGAGAATGTGGATGTCACTGAAACCAGAAATGCAGACCATTACGGGGCACTCACCCACCACCTAGCTTTAGTTCGGAACAAACGCTGTCTAATGGCATATGTGTGGGTATTTCTCTAATGTTTTATTCTTATACCATCACCAAAACTTTTCTAGCAATTTTACTTGTCAAGTTCATTATATCATGTCATGGTTAATAACTTTGCAGATATAACCGAGCAGAAACTATCCAAAATTTAGTATGGAAAGCTGGTTTTGATGGCCTTGAGCTTCCTCAGGACATCATGGAGAAGCTTAGTCCTGGCGAAAGAAACTATTATTTGAAACATTCTGATGCTCTGCGCACATACATGGGGAAGGTGGATGTGGATTTGAGTGTGGTAAGTCCTTTCTCTCACTTTCATGGCACACAATTGCATGAAAACAAATGATTGAGAATATGACTGGTTTGTATGCTCCTCAATCGTTTATTAAAAATCATAGCTTTTTTCCTGAGTTATGATGAGGTTGTTGAAACAGAAAAGTCAATCTCTTAGAATTTGTTTCATGCAGTCATGCATGTTAGTCTTGTAATATCTTGGAAAGTAGGCAGAGTTTGATGAAACAGGAGTGCATGATTGAACTTTCTCCTCCAAAAGTTCCTGTCTTTGCCGATGAGGGTTCATAAACTAAAATTAGAATGTTACCTGGAACCTTTCCATTCACCAGGGAAAGGCCCTTAAATTGCAATTTCAACTCGATGTGTCATGAGTGTTAGGTGAAGCATGCAACCTCTTTTTTTTTTTTTTTTTTTTTTAATTTCCAAGTGAGAACTCTGTAAAAAATGTAGCCATGATGGTTGCAAACCGAAGCTAGTGTTAGAGTTTTTTTACTACATCGTCAAGCATCTACTTCAATCACCTGCGTTTTTTATTATCGAATTCCTGAAACATTGTGTATGCCAGGATATGGTACCTCCCAAGGATCCGTGTGTAAAGGTGAGGATCCTGGAGGATCTGGATGCAGGGATATTGTTGAGTGATATGACTGTGTCTCTCAAGTGCAACTCAATACACTTTCTGAAACGCACTGATGCTGAGAAGTATGTTGCCCTGGTAAGCTCTCACATTAATTACCATCTTGAACTGTCTTTTTGCAATATATATGGATTGGCTTTCAGTTTTTTGAGAAAACAAAATTTGGATCATCAGGGCTTGATGGAAGTGCTAGTGGACTGATCTTGAAAGGGTTTTCCCCTGGAAGAAGTATCTTGGGTGCTGCCTATCGATCCCACATTCCTTCAACTAGAAATTTCCGCACCAATCTGCAGCCCGTACAAGCTCGCTTGAAGAGGGAAAGGGACTCTTCTTTTGCTTATTGACCAGTGCACTTCGGTTTGATAACCATAGATGTAGCTTTCGCAAGAGAGTCAAAATGACATGTATTTCATATTTGTGGAGAAAATAGGTGTACTTTTTTTTGTTATGCATGACATAACAAAGATTAATGTTTAATTATTAGTCATTTATGTTCATTGAATGATATAGGTTGTAAAAGAGTAAAGCTGCTCCCAAGCTATTCGAGACGAACTCGACTCGGTTTTTATTGAGCTCGAGTTAACTTTTGCTCTTGAGTGAGCTTAACAAGTTGATTTGAGTTTAGTGGTATTCTACTGGTTAGGCTAGTGAACCTATTCAAGCTTTTAATCGAGTCTAAACAAACGTGAAATCATCTAAAATGAGTCGAGCTTAATCAAGTTAGTTCAAATTTAAGATAACGAACTTAGTCAAACCAAGCTCCAATTATGCGTTTACCAATTGAGCTCGAGCTCAAGCTCAAGCGTTTGCTTAATGAGTCAAGTTTGCCAAAGCTTGTTTATACCACCAGTACATGCCTAATTTTTTTCCACGGGAACAGCATCCTATCACTTTTAGTGATTCTTATCTTAAGTGCATATAAACATATATTAACTTCATAATAGGGGTTTTTGGTATTTTTGGTATCCATACTTCACACTTTTTGTCAATCATATACCCCAATTAACAAGTAGTAAACCTATATTTTGGCGCGTGACTAGTGCGTGTAATTCTCTCAACTCAAAGCTAGTGTTATTTGGGTTTTTGCTTTGACATTTCTTCAAACAGGTTGGGGGCTCGCCAGGATGACAACTGGCGATCCTCCCCTGCTAATGGAGGAAAACGGGGAGGCTACTAAAAGTGATGAGGAATCTCTTGGGCACAATCATAAGAAGGTTAGGTTGGGTTCTGGTGCTGTGGGTAAAGTCCAGACTGAGGGAGAGGGTTCTTGTGATGGGGTTGGTAATGTGGAAGGATCGGCGAGGAGGAAGACTTCTTACAAAGAACTATTGCTTGGGTATTCTGTTGATGATACGGAGATGGATGATCTGCCAGTGGAAGATGATTTCCCTAATGTGGTTTCGGATTCTAATGAGGAAGATGATGATCCAGAGTGCCCAACCATCAGATTCTCTGCGGCTGAGAAACGGAGACTTTACAGTAAGTGGAAGCATTCCTTAATTCTGAAAGTATTGGGTAAATCTGTGGGTTATCGATTTCTGCAAAACCGTCTTAATACCTTATGGAACCTGAGGAGGCCTTACACACTTGCAGTTATGGGTAATGATTTCTTCATTGCCTGCTTCGCGTGTGTTGAGGACTACAATACGGTGTTGGCTGGAGGCCCGTGGACGGTGGCGGATCACTACTTAATGGTGAGGCAGTGGCATCCAGGGTTTGATCCATATGAAGCTTCAATAGATCGTGTGGCGGCATGGATGCATATTCCACAGCTTCGTATGGAATTTTATGATGATAAAGTGTTGTATCGAATTGGAAACATGGTTGGAAGAACGCTGAGAGTTGATCGGGGCCACAACTGAGGGGAATAGGGCTGAATTTGCTAAAATCTGTGTTGAAGTTGATCTCACTAAACCCCTATTAGCCAAGTTTAGGGTCGGTCGGCATGTGTGGAGAGTGGAATATGCTGGACTCCACCTAATTTGTTTTGGGTGTGGGCTTTATGGGCACAGAGAGGATTGTTGTCCTAATGTGACAGTCCAAGCGGAGACAGATTTGGGGTAACAAGAGAGATAACCTTTGAAACAGGGTCTTAGACTTGGAGCTCCAGTTCATAGAGCTAGGCTTGAAGTTTTTGAATCTAGGGGACAGTGGATGCTTGTTTAGAAGAGAATGAGGTATAGTAAGCCTGCTCAGGGTCAGCCTCCCAAGGAGTATATTCCAGTTTCAAGGCAAAACAAACAGGCACATGAGTCTGTTCAAGGGCAGAAACCTGGAAAATCAACTAAGGAAGCTCCCCCAATGTCTAAGTGTAAAGAGAAATCCTCATTTAATTAGGGAAAAGATAGTATTCAGAGCAAGTCTCGCTTTGATATTCTAAATGAAATTGGAGAAGAAGGGGAGTGTTCAAAGTTGCAGGAGCCAAAAGGGATGAAGGTGAATACCTCTAAGAAGACTAATTGTGATATGGGGAGCGGCCTGAGTAGTAAGGCAGAGAACGGAAAGGGAGTTGAAGGGAATTCAAGGATTTTGCTAAATGAGCAAGAAGATGCCAAACTGGTGCCTGTGGGGAATGGAAAAAGCATTATGATTAGGGAGAGAGGTCCTAAGCCCTTATCGGATATTACCAACACTGCTAAAAATCAACAACTGAATATTGGAGTCAAACAGAAATAGGCTGATGGATCTTGTGCTGGGGATGGTCTAAATCTTCAAATACATCATGATGCTAATCTAGTGGATTTGACTCTTACTTGTTCAAGGAGAACCCCAGATCCGGCTCCTGATCTTCTTGTTGTTCAGGGAGAGGGGGTGTCTATTCCTAGTGATAAGCTGAATGGTGGGGTAGTCGGAGAAGATCAGGTATCATCGTCTTCTGAAAGTATTGATTTGAGTATTGATTAAGTGTTTCACTTTTCCTTTTTATACTATAATGATAGACAAAATATTGTATTGGAACTGCCGTGGAGTTGCTAGCAAACGATTTCATGGCATTCTTAAGGACTTAACTATAATACATAACCCTGATCTTATAGCTTTATCTGAACCTCGTATCAGTGGTGAGCAGGCTGATAGGATTGTTAGGAGGTTGGGGTTATTTTGGGTGGCGCGTGTTGAGGCAGTTGGATTTTTAGGGAGTCTTTGGGTGCTTACTAATAGAGATATTGTTGAGGTATCTATTGAATTGTCTTCCATGCAGTTCATCCATCTGAATATTTCTGAGACCATTAGTCAGTCTTGGTCTTGACATGTGTGTATGTGAATCCTAAAGAGGAGTTGAAAGAAGAGTCTTGGGAGGAGATGAGTATTCTAAGCGAGAGGGTGGAGGGACCATGGGCAGTGATAGGCGACTTTAATGATGTCCTTACTGAAGAGGAAAAAAGAGGAGGGGCACCAGTTGATTTTAGTCATTGTCAGAAGTTTAGGGATAGGTTGGAGAGTTGTAATCTTGTGGATGCTGGGGCTGTGGGTTCTAAGTTTACTTGGAGGGGACAGAAAAGGGCAGATTGGTCAAAGGTATATGAGAGATTAGATAGAGTTGTTTGTAATATGAGTTGGAGTTTGAAATTCACAAAGGTAGTGGTTCGTAACCTTCCTAGAATCAAATCGGGCCATCATCCTGTTTTGTTACAACTTGCTGTGGATCTGGGTTTGAGGAATAAGGCTAAGCCTTTTAGATTTGAGGCAGCTTGGATACAGCATGAATCATTCAGGAATATCATTCAATCGGAGTGGAGGAAGGGTGTTTATGTGGCTGATGCTTTAATGAAGTTGCAAGAGAGTTTGAGAAGATGGAATAGGGAAGTGTTTGGAAACATTTTTCAAAGGAAGAAGAGGCTTCTGGCTCGACTTAATGGGATTAAAAAAGCTCTAGGTTTTCAACCTAATCCTTTTCTTTATGCCTTGGAGGAGTAGTTTTTGGGTGAATATAATGAGACTTTAGCTCAGGAAGAAATTTTACGGCATCAGAAATCAAGATTGAAATGGTTTATTGAGGGAGATCAAAATACTCAATTCTTTCATTTATCCACTGTTATGAGAAGAAGAAGAAATAGAGTTGAGGCTCTCAAAGATGAAACATGGGAATGGATATGGGATGCACAGGTTTTACAGAATCATGCAACGGAAAACTTTCAAAAACTGTATTCCAAAGAAGATGTGGAGAAGGAGAATCTGATGACTACTACCTCTTTTCCTCAACTTAGCTTGGAGAATTCTAAACTGCTACACATGAATATATCTGATGAGGACATTTATAGTGTAGTCAGACAAATTGGTCCTCTTAAAGTGCCTGGTCTAGATGGATTTTAGGCTATCTTTTTTCAATCTCAAAGGCAAAATGTGGGAATAGATATTGTGAAGTTTGTGAGGAATTTCTTGGAGGGGAATGATGATCTGGAAAAAGTTAACAAGACATTTCTGGTGCTGATACCTATGGTGGCCATACCTGAGAATATTATGCAGTTTAGGCTTATCAGCCTTTGCAATGTAAGTTATAAGATCATTTCCAAGGTCTTAGAGAATCTAATTAAACCCATTCTGCCGAGAATCATCAGTGAGAATCATAGTAGCTTTGTGGAAGGTAGGCAAATCAGTGACAACATAATCTTTGCCCAAGAGATTATGCATTCTATGAGGGGGGAAAAGAAGGTCAAGAAGTTTATGGCTCTAAAAATCGACTTGGAAAAAGCCTATGATAGGCTAGATTGGAGTTTTATTGACTTCACTTTGAGAGATATTGGATTACCAAGCAGATTATGTGAGTTAATTATGACATGTATCCTGAGTCCAACTATGTAGGTGTTATGGAATGGCTCTATATCTGATGTGTTTCATGCTTTAAGAGGAGTCAGACAAGGAGACCCTCTTTCACCCTACATTTTTGTAATGTGTATGGATAAGCTTTCACATAAGATTTCTGATGCAGTAGTTACAGGTGAATGGAAACCTTTTAGCTTTGGAAAGGATGGGCCAAGGATCTCACATTTAATGTTTGCAGATGACTTGATGTTGTTTGCTGAAGCATCCCACAATCAAGTGAAGGTGATTAAATGATGTCTCACTGTGTTTGGTCAAGCCTCTGGTCAGAGGGTAATTGTAGAGAAATCCCAAATTTTATTCTCTGAGAATGTTCAAGCTGTGGAGGCTAGAAGATGGGTGAAAGCATGCAGTTTTACAATTACTAAGGACTTTGGTAAGTACCTAGGAGTGCCATTACTCCATGGTAGAGTGAGTAAGAATACCTATTGTGCAGTAGTTGAGAGAGTGCACCAGAACCTGGCCAAATGGAAGATTAGTAGTTTATCTTTTGCTAGGAGGGTGACGCTATGCCATTCTGTTCTTAATGCAGTGCCTAGTTATTCTATGCAGAGTATTGGACTGCCAAAAGGGATATGTAATGAAATTGATAGGAAATTCATTTGGGGAGAGGAGGGAAATAGTAGGAAAATTCATGCTGTGAATTGGGAAAGTGTGTGTCAACCAAAGAATTCTGGGGGATTGGGTATTAGAGAAATGAATGGCAATAATGAGGCTTTTCTACTGAAGTTGATTTGGACAATGGTTACAGATCATCACAGGCTTTGGGTTCAAGTCTTGATGGCTAAATACTGGAAGTATAATGGGGAGGAATGGTGTTTCAAGGAATTGAGATCATATTCGCATTTATGGAAGAATTTGAAGGAGCTGTGGACAAAGTTTGAGGGAGGTCTGAAATGGGTAGTGTCTAATGGCAAGGAAGTGGAGTTCTGGATGGACCTGTGGGTTGATGATCATGGTTACCTGATTTCACATTTAAATAGGCCGATTTCGGAGGAAGAACTGAATAAAAATGTAGCTGACTTTGTCAATGATGAGGGGTAGTGGGATGTTATAAAGATGAGGCAATTCTTATCTGATGAGAAAATCCAAAAAATTCTAGCTATTTGTCCACCCTTAAAAGAAGCTCCTAATGATATGGTCGCATGGGCGGATGGTAAGAATGACATGTTTTCTGTGAGTGCAGCATATCAATACTTGATGAAACATAGTTGGAGAGAAGAGGACAGCTTATGGAAATGGATCTGGACGTGGGATGGTCCACAAAGAGAACCTTTTTATGGCAAGTAGCTCATGGGAAGATAATGACAAATGCCCAAAGGATGTGCAAGGGAATAGCCTCGACGGATGATTGCCCATGGTGCTCAGAAAGGGAGGATGTATTGCATGTACTCAGGGATTATAGAGAAGCTAGAATGGTATGGGATTGTTTTTTGACTGATGATGTGATTATTGCTCAATTCCTTGAGGGCACAAGGATTGATTGACTAAGGCTAAATTTAAGAGGGAGGAAAGGGGACTATAGTGGTATAGCATGGCAAGTTACTTTTGGAGTAGTATGCTGGTACATTTGGAAGAGGAGAAATAATAGGGTCTTGAACCCAAAACATCTGCTTGGTGTGAACAGTTGCATAAGTGCATGTATGCTCTTCCTAAATGATTTGAAGGCAATACAAAGCCGGAATGAAAAGGTGAAGCCATTGAAGGAAGAGAGATGGATATCCTGGAAGCCACCAAGACAGAGTTGGATTTGAATACTGATGTTGCTAGCGAGGGGAACCCTGGATGTGCGGGTATTGGAGGGATATTTCGGGATGAGGATGGAAGATTTATACAAGGTTATGCTGGGGGAATTGGGTGGTGTAATGCAATCCGAGCTGAACTTTGGGCTGTTATAGTAGGATTAGAGTTGGCATGGCAAAAGGGCATGAGAAAGATCATATTAGAATTGGACTGTATTACTGCTTTATAAGTCATAATCAGTTAAGTATATTATGCAGGAGAATCAATGATCTTTTGAAAAGAGATTGGGAGGTAGTTGTTACACATGTGTACAGGAAAGTAAACTCCTGTGCTGATTTTTATGCAAACAAAGGGATAAGTTTATCTGGTTACACTGAAATTTATTTGAAAAGTTGTAGTGAAATTCAAACTCTAATGTTTAGAGATATTATAGGGGCCAATGGTTCTCCAGTTGTAAATACAAGTTAATTCAATTGAAGGCTATAAGCCCCTATTTTGACCCCAAAAAAATCATATACCCCAAATTTTTTTTCATCAATTACATATCCCCACAATTTTAGGTCAAGAACTTATGCCCGAAGTAGGGCATTTGATGACGCGGCATCCTACACAACCGAGTTGGAAGAAATGGAATTGCAAACTTTATTAAAAGCATCTACAAACTTGGTCCTTTTCAATTTACTCGGGTGAAAAAAGTAGCAGGTATGGAATCGGAGGAACAAGAGTTGGAGCATATTAAATACAATTGCCCTTATATGAATTTCATCACAATTTGCTTTTACATCACAAAAAATTAAAAATAGATTTTTGTATTCAATGATTTCAAATATTAATATTCATATCCCTGCGTTTATTGCTTGCATGTATAATCTTACCAACATATTTTTCTTTTTCTGATTAAGCAATCCTAGCTTATTTCATTAGGTCAGGAGGATGTATTGAACAAAATGGTGGAAAGCAGAAGAAAGAACATTGTCACACGTAAATGACATAAACAAGCAAAAGTTATTAGTAGTACTTAATTTTATATAGTATATGATTATTTAACGATTATAACTCAGCAAAATCCTCTTGTTAGTTGTTACTGAGGCTTCTAACTACTCTTCTTCTCATTTTTTTCCTATAAAAAAAATAAATATGTCTTTCTTTATAGCAGGTTTCCATTTGCTATTTTCCTTCCTTATTATTCGTGGAATTTCAAGAGAGAGGAAAAACTCCGCAAATATTGCCTGTTTCCTTAGTTGCAACGTTAACTAATCGAGTCTTTCACGAGTGGACGTCTCACATTGTCAGTTATATTGGTCTATTCATGCTTTTAGCATTGGGTTTGCGTTCTCTTCCCCCCTTCCTCTAGTAAATCCAATAAGAAATATGCCTTGTAAAATAATTATAATTATAATAAACAAATTATAATTATTATAGTAATATTATGAGAAGGAAGAACAAAAAAAAAAAAAAGAATCCCTTAACCATTGATTCTAGAAAGTGCTATTCCTCAAATTTGAGTATCAACATAATATTAAGCGGGGTAAATTTTATTTCTTATGGTTGTGATGTGATAGTATCAATTACACAGATCATTTTACATTTCATCTATGTATGAATATATTAGGCAGTACAATTACTAGACGTACCCAGTACAATCATAGCTTGGTTTTCTTTTAGAAGGGATTGCAGGGAAAAGCTATTTGAATTCGGGGACTATTTCGACAATAGCATCTGTGAGCAATGGCATCACAAAAGATTGCAAAACACGAAGATGAACAAAGTTGATTGCAGGGTTCATAATTATCTGACCAACATTCTTCATAATCCTCCTGGTCGAGTCTGCCATTACTTGATGATTTAATTCCATGAGCATAACCTGTCAAGAATTTTTTTGCATTAGGATTTGTTAGTTTGCAACTATTAATGATCAACATATGAAAACAAGAAAAAAGAGAACACAAGAAAAGTAAGTTGAAGGTAATATAATAGGGCGAAGATAGGGTTACAAAAAGCAATGGCCAAAATCAATAAAGCTAACTTGAAGGACAACTTCTCCATTGGTCGGAACTTAATTAAAAAGCGCATGTGTGTCTTGAGGCTGGATAGTGAGAGTAGTTTGTCATATTTATAAGACTGGACATATCATGCCAAACAAATGAACTAAAAATTTTAATTAATTAATTAATTAATTTCAGGTTAGAAAGCTTGGTATCCCTTCTAATCTGGTATCTAACACTAAGTCCAAGCCCAGAGGAAGAAGAAGTAGCCCCAAAAATTTAATCATATGGTTATTTATGCATTACTTGTGCTATATAGTTTTCTTCGTGTGGGATTGGGATGGGTGTTATGCTCTCTTCCCATGTAGATCTTGCACTTTTGCCATGGGAGCCCAAATTTGGTACCTCAACCCTTTTTTTTTTAACTTATTCTAATTGGCACCTCAACCCTTTGGCCATGCTAATTAATTCAGTAATTTAGCTACTCTATAGACCTTATTAATTCAGTATCCAACCTTGGGCCTAGCTCAAGTACCGAGCTCGGCCGTGTTTGCCTACAGTGTATTTACAAATTACCTATCGAGAGGGACAATGTTGAGATTTTTAAAAAGTTTCAACCTAATAAGAGTGTTGGTAAACCCTCAACTAACTAAGTTAATCCTGGTTAGGTTATCAAATTAATATACCATGCATTAATCTATCAAGATGTTAACTCAAATAAATTATTTAGAAGAGATTAGGACTATGTGTTACCAGAACAGAGAGAATGGAGTGTGTGTGAGTCAGTATCAGAATAAAGAGTAAGCAAGACTGCAAGAGTAAACAAAGAATTATGCGCTTCAAAGGAGTATCAGCATAATATTAGTTGCGCCAAATTTTATTTCTTACAATCATTAATGATAACGACATCTACTGGATGTGTATAGAATCTAATTAACCACCAGCCATCATTTTCTAATCATTATTACCGGCACCAAGTTTTGGTAGTTTCTCTTCCTTAAGGGTGTACTGGTGGTGGAATACACGGAACAACATATTGAAGTGAAAAGCGACTACTGTTCATGCGGCACATGCATCTCTGAGATTTGACATCAAAAAAAACTTCAGAACATGTAGGAGGACACTGTTCTTTGCATGTATTAACAATCCCCGAACGATCATAATGGAAAGCTTGATCGGGTCTCACATCTGATGATGATTGAATTCCATGAGGAAAACCTGCAGTAAAGAATATTTGTTTTCAGATTTGTTAGTTTACAAATAATGGCGAATGCATCATATCTAGCACAGAAACTGAAAAAAGAAGAGAAGACAACAGTACATAGAATGGATGTTTAATCATTAAGGAGCAACAAGCTTACAAGATTCAGTGACCAAAAATATTATCAATAATGCCAACTTGAACGACAACTTCTCCATTGTTTTTTCTCTGTATTGTGATTATGAAGTGAGAGTGAAGAGCCGTATTTATAAGGAGGAGAGATATTTCATGTTAGGAATACTAAGATTTTTTTTTACTAAATTAGTTAATTTATTGTGCTGGTTTTATAAATTTCAGTCTTTATATGTTTTTTTTTTTAATCCAGAATTATCATATTACATTCATCCAATCCAATTTTGATTCGGTGCAATTTCAGGGCTAGCTGTCATCGGGAGGCTAATCAAGCTGCAGATTGCCTGGCACGTATATATGGCCTTGGCTGCTACCCAGGATTTTACTGTTTTGCATGATGTTCCAAGAAATATTCTGCGTATCTTACATGTTGATCTACAGTCCATGCCTGCTGTTACTTAAATAGCTCTGGACTCTCTATGTAACCAAAATAAAATATTACATTCATTGTATCCTGCTGTCATATGTATAGTAAGAAAATCCTGCTCTATGTATCTTAGTAAGAGAGTTTAGTAAAAAAATCCTACTATGTAAGAGAATTTAGTAAGAAAATCTTAGTATATCTAGCATTCATGCCTTGACTATTTAGTACTGTGGATCTTTTTTTTTTTTTCCATTTTCTTGCAACGGAATTTTGGTAGCATTTCATTCTCTGGTTGATGATTTAGATTTTAGAACAAGAATCCAACAAAAGAATCACAAGTGCTCTTTCTTTAATTTAGGAATGTAGTGCTCGTCCGAATAACAATCAGGGGTGCAATTGTACTTTGTGTCTGAAACAATTACAGTTGCAAGCTTGCGGTTCCTCAAACCTTGTGACCCTTTATGCCAATCGGATACTGTCACTGTAGGGGACATTTTAGGATTGTATCTGCCACGACCAACCATCCTAGGATCATCATATAAATTCACAAAGCTATCAGTAGCATTGATTGAGGTAGTTATAGGCTGTGGTGAAGTTGAATAAAGGGATGCAAGAATCCGAAGTGAGCACAAATCTCAGGCTCGAGACGTCAAGGAGGGCGTTGGCTAAAAGTCTCCTCTCCGGCGTCAATCATTGAGAGGGTGTTCCCCATCCCACAGGCTGTATATAAAACGTACGTGCAAAGATTAGTGTGAGACTTCACTATACTTGATTCTTGCAAACTACTTTCCAATAATCAATATGGACATAATTTAATGTTATATCAAACTCACCTGGCACCTCTCATGCCCAACATGGCTGATGAAGTGTTGTTTCGACAAGCATTGATGGTCCCATCAAGGGTTGCAAATTCTACAAATGGTTTTTTTTTTTTTTTTTTATGCTAATCGATATTTTATTGATATTGCTGAATATTTACATCAAGAAACAATTAGAAAGACACCGCAGCTTTTGAAGAAACTGTAGTTACAAACCCGAAAAACAAGTAGGATCATGTGTATTGTATATGAATAAACTTCGAACTGGACCACGACCTGAAGAAATTTAGTGAGAATGAATTAAGAGCCATATTTGAGGGTGTTGGCTTCGAATGACAACTTCTCCATTTGCACTGTGTAGGCTTGGGATGTTCACAATGGATGAGTGAATTGTGAGTTGTGATTATGTAGTGAGAATGAATCAAGAGCCATATATATAAGGAGAGAAAAGAAAACAATAGGCTTGGGCTGGCCCAAGTAGATGTACTCCAAGTCCATATGAAACCTATGAATTATAATGCCCGCAATTAACGAAAAGAAGTATCAAATTTACCAATAATATATGAAAACGTCAACTCAATAAAATTATTTGGAAGATATGGTTTAATTATGCCTGTGTTACCAAAGAGAGAACAGAGAGAATGGACCGTGTGAGTCACTAGTAATAGTATCACAACACAAAGTAAGCAAGAGTAAACAACACAATCGTGCTCAAATCAATGAGTATCAGCATAATATTAGTTGCCCTAAATTTTATTTCTTGCAAAAATGAGAACAACATCTACTCAATGTGTGTACAAACCACCAGGCATCATTCTCTAAATCTAATCATTGTTATTATCGCCACCAACTTTTGGTAGCTTCTCTTCCTTAAGAGGATGGTGGTGGTTGCAAAGTGCAAGGAACAGCAATTTGAAGAGAAATGCGACTCCTACTGTTTCGGCACATGCATCTGTGAGATTCGACATCACAAAAGCGTTCAGAGCATGTAGGAGGACACCTTTCAATGCATGTATTAACATCCGCTGAACATTCGTAATGGTAAGCCTGATCGGGTCTCACATCTGATGATGATTGAATTCCATGAGGAAAACCTGTAGTGGAAATTATTTGTTTTTGAGATTTGTTAGTTTAAAAATAATGGCCAATACATCATAGCATAGAAACTGAACAAAGAAGAGAAGACAACAGCACATAGAAGAATGAAGTCTAATCATTAAGGAGAAACATGCTTACAAGATGCAGTGACCAAAAATACTATCAATAATGCCAACTTGAATGACAACTTCTCCATTTTTTTCTCTGTACTGTGAATGTGATTATGTAGTGAGGCTGAGAGTGAAGACCTATATTTATAAGGGAGACGAGATATTTGATGTCAGGAATACTAAGATTTTATTAGTTAATTTATTCTGCTGTTTTTTAGAAATTTTAATCTTTCTATATTTTTTAATGCAGAATTATTAAATTATATTCATTGTACTCTTGCGGTCATATATACCGTAAGAAAATCCTGCTTTATGTATCTTAAGTAAGATAGCAGCAAAAAAATTGTATCTTAGTAAGAGAGTTTCGTTAAAAAATTCGAGAATTTAGTAAGAAAATCTTAGTATATCTAGCATTTATCCCTCGACATTTTTGTAATGATGGATCTTTTCTTTTTTCTTGCAATTGAATTTTGGTAGCATAATTATCTGTTTTCGATTTTTTTTAATATATATATTCAATTCATTGTTTGATGATTTAGATTTTTAAGAACAAGAATTCAATGAAAAGGAGAAAAATAAAAATATGCGCCCATACTACCTTGGGAAAAAGGAGAAGCTATGTTTGATTGATAATTTGGGTGTTTTGCATGCACGAATGCCCTGCTTTTTACACCTCGCCGTGTGCTAGCTTCTCTTTATAGCCAGTATATATTTTTGGCGCCGGATAATTTGTTTGTGTCTCCACCTCCTTAGCCAGAAAGTAATTAATTTGTTCCCCAGAGAACTTAATTAATATACAGTACTGCAGAGAAAGTATTTGGTGTTGAATAATGTAGCATGATAGTGTGATTAAAGACCAAGTTGGTGGTTCAAAAAAAAAAAAAAGAAAAACTCTTTCATTACTCGTTCTTTAAAAGAATCATGAGTACTCTTTCGATAATTTATATATGATACATCGCAGAAACGAGTCGGCCTAACTGTAAGGCCCGTTTGGTTGGGTGTAATGGGATGTAATGGAATGGAATCAAATGGATTCTATTCCTATTTAGGAATAGAATCCATTTGATTCCATTCCATTACATCCCATTACACCCAACCAAACGGGCCATAAGTGTTAAAACTGTAGCAGAGTTGATGCGAATTCCAATAGGTTCCATAGTAATAGGTGATAGATGTTATTATTATAGTTATCACTGTTATAGATAGACTTTTTATGTAGTCTTCTTGTACACCAAGGGTGCGTTTGGCTTACTGGATGAGACGGGACTGGACTGGACTAGACGGGACTGGACTAGACGGGACTAGACTGGACAATTATACTGTCCAATGTAGCGTTTGGTTTGGGTGGACAATAAATGGGACTGTTGTACTGAATTAGGTTTGGTTAGCTATGCACTGGACGAGACTAAATGCTGTAATGTCAATATTACCCTTACTACTGTAGGAAATGGTTAATGGTTAAGTATAGAATGCAATCAATTTTAAGGCTTAATGAAAGTATACAAATTAGAGATACTGTTTTTTATTACATTTTCATTCTTTTTTCTCCTTTTTTTTTACTTATCTCCCCGCATCTCCTCCTCAATAAGCCCTCCCCTTTCATTTAAAAAAAAAAAAAATAAGCCCTCCCTTGCTTTTGGTTTCCTTTATTATACTCTTAATTCATAGAATTTTCCATAGATCTCTTTTCAATTTTTAATGCCAACTGCTTAAATAGTTTGATTTTAAAATCTCAGTTCCGAGCACATATGATGAGTCTTAATTAAATTTGTTATCCGTGCACTTTGATTACCAGTGAAGAAAACTGTGGGAAATTATTTTCCTGAGATGCTCTATTAATTTTTCATATTTTTCTTGTTCATATATTTCGGATTCGTGATGCTATTTATTTTATGCGTTTTTTTATGCTATTTTTTTTTATTGCGTTTGTTTTATGCGTTATCTTTCTGTAACTTTTTTTTTGAATGAAAAAAATTGAAGATAACTATATATAAGGCTGAGATATTTTTTATTCAATTTTTAAATAATCTTAAGAGTATATAAATTAGAAATATTATTCTCTGTTGCATTTTATTCTTTTTTCTCCTTTTTTTCCTAATCCTTTTTTTTTCTTTATCTGCTCCTCCTCCTCCTCTTCCCTCTTCTTTAAATATTTTTTTCCTTTTTTTCCTTATCTCCCCCCTTTGGCCGCTTCTTCTTTTCCTCCATCTCCTCCTCTTTCCTCCTCTCCTTCCCCTCTGTCACTGTCACCACCACCCCCAACACCCTCCCCATCCTCTTCCCTTCACTGCCGCGCCACCCTCCCCTCCTCCCTTCCTCTTTCATTGTTGTCAGCCCAATTTTGGCCACATTCCTTTCCCCTTCTTCCTCCTTCCCCTTTCCTCTCGACTCCTCCCCCCTCCTCCCTTTTGTTGTGCCGCCACCATTTGGGAAGACACATATTCGGCGAGTGAGGAAAACAATACGGAAGAAAAAGAAAAGAATTTGGCTTGTATGGGACATACATCCAGCGAGATGAGGAAGAAAATATGGGAGGAAAAAGAATTCGATTTGTATGGGAGGAAAAAAAAAAGAATTGGATTTGTATAAGGACACATAACCAGCAATTGGAAAAAAAAAAAAGGAATCAGTTTTTGTAGAAGATAAACATTAGACGAAGATAAAAATGTTGGAGAAAAAAAAATGAAGTTTTTGTAAGAAGGATAATTTTGTCATTATAAAAAATTAAGGAGGGCAAAGTCGGAAGGTAAATAGTGCTGTCCATGGGACATCGTTCTGTCCCTGCATTTTCGAAGTGACGGCAAAAATTCATTTAGTCCCAAATAAAAGGGACGCACATCCCACTTGAACAGTGCGTCCCGCGATCCAAACATCCACCCTATGGGACATTGTGTCACGACCTCGGAATCCTAGTGTGCATAAGAGTCTGGAATCCTAGTGTGCATAGGAGTTCGAATTGTGTTGGGACACTACTTTAGTTGTTGGTAAGAATCCTATTATGACTAGGAGTAGCTAACCATGTTGTATTAGGATTGGGTTTGTGTGGGGGTTAAGTAAACCGAGTTTGTGTTGGACTAGGATTACTTAGCACTGTCAAACTACGAGAGAGCCTTGCGGCACCTATATAAATAGGACGCGTGAGGGGGGTTGTTGGGCGTGTATTATTGTTGATGGATTGGTAATAATAATACCGAGTCTTCTCCCAATTAATTCTCTTGCTTTATTATTCTCTTGGTTCTCTCTTAGTGGTGTTTGCGTGTGGTAGGCTTGCAAGTTAAGGGACGATCATGCTTGTGCTACAGGGTGAGAGTGTGCATCCGTTGCGCCATACTCTTGGCCCGTGACAATTGTCACAACGCGCCCGTCCCCATCCCACGTTCCAAACGCACCCTAAGGTCTCTTGTAACCTGATGCATATGCAATACAAATACAACACAGGACAGCCTAGTTGCGCTTCCTGGCATTCGATACTTTCATAGTAGCGGAGAGTGTTCATATTTTGAGTTTTCCTATTTTCTTTCCCTCCATCATGTCGTCCTCTTCTACTCTTTCCAAATCCTTTTCTTCTCCTTCTTCGTCTTCTACTCCTGCTTCCACTTTTTCTGCCTACGTTCAGTCTGTTCTTAGTGTAAGCAATATCCGAAATGACCTCCCTGCCAGACTTGATTTCAGCAACTTCTTAGTTTGGCAAAGTCTTCTATACACTGTTTTCCACTCCCATCAGGTCGTGGATCATGTTGATGGAACTGGTGTACCACCGGATGCGTTCATTCCTTCCTCTACCCTAGATGAGCCTCATGTTCCCAACCCTCTTTATGCTCACTGGTCTCAAATAGATAGCACCCTAATGACATGGATTTATGCCACTGTCAGCCCCGTGATTTTGAATCATATTGTCCGACCTGGATACTTTCCAACCACGAGAGAGGTATGGTAATCAATTTAGGAACTCTTTCATGATCATGTGCAAGGCCGATATATGGAATATCGTTCGGCTTTCGTTAATTCTATCAAAGGATCTCAGTCTATGAGTGATTATTTACAGTGTGTTAGGAGTATTGCTGATAGTTTAGATTCTATTGGTCGCCATTTGAGTGAGGATGATATCATCATGCAGATTCTAGATGGACTTCCGGATGACTATAGTGATTTAGTCACCCTCATTACTACTACGTCTCCTCTCCCTTCGTATTTTGAGTTAAGATCTCTCTTGTTAGCTCAAGAAACCAGGAAATAAAAAACGTCCTTTCGCTTCTTCTTCTGCTCCTGCACCCGACAGTTCTCAGGCCCTCTTCACATAGTCCTGCGGTCGCAGTGGCTGTGGGGGACGAGGCGAACGTGGAGGTCGAGGTTATTCCCCTCGTCCTTCTTCGTCCTCATGGAACTCTTCTTCCTCTTCCCCTTCTCCCCGCCCTTCGCAGGATTTCTAACCTCGACCACATTTTTCTAGTTCTCAAAATTCTCCTCGACCAAATGCTACTCGTGCCCCACGTCCCTCTTCCTCCATTTTAGGCTCTCCTATTCAGTGTCAATTGTGTGATGGTTATAGTCACACGGCTAAAAACTGTCCTCAGTGATCCTATGCGGGGGTGCATGAGCAACATGATTCAAGCTCTGTCTGGTTTGCAGACACGGGAGCAATGAGCCACATGACTAATTCTACTTCTTCCTTTGATAATTTCCATGAATAATAGGTTACTGATTCAGTCCAAGTCGGTGATGGTATGTACCTTCCCATTACTCATGTTGGCGTCAAGACTTTTGAAATCGGTTCTTTTGTTTTTCGTCCTTTAGATGTTCTTGTTGTTCCCAAACTCACAAAGAATTTAATCTATGTTAAACGGTTTTCTATTGACAATTCTTGTTCGGTCATTTTTGATTCTTTGGGTTGCTCTGTGAAGGGTCATCTTTTTTCGCCATCGACATATTCAGTGAAATGATTCTCTACTCTCATCGGGTTAACGCACCAACTGTCTCTTCATTGCCACTGTTCTTGCTGTTTCTCGTTGTTCTAGTTCGTTGTGGCATCGCCGCCTCTGTCATCCAGGGGTTCCAGTGATGCGAAGTTTTTCCAGTCAGTAATCCAGTCTCTGTTCTTCAGTCAATAATGATAGTTTTGTCAGGCATGTCAGATGGGCAAGTAGACTCAACTCCCATACCCAAAGTCATTGCAACCTAGTTTAGGTTTATTTCATGTTTTACATTGTGATGTATGAACCTCTCCTGTTGTTTTTGGTTTCAAATACTATGTTTTATTTTTGGATGAATTTTCTAAATACTGTTGGGTTTATCCTTTGAAGTTTAAAAGTGAAGTTTTGGCCAAATTTCAACAGTTACATGCTGAAATCAAAACACAATTTAATCACCCTGTTCGTTTTTTGCAAAGTGATAATGGGGGTGAATTTTGCAATGCTCAATTTGATAGTTTTCTTCGTCAACATGGAATTCTGCAATGTCTTTCTTGCCCTTACAGTCATCCTCAGAATGGCATGGTAGAGTGAAAACATAGAGCTTTGCTAAACTAAATTCGCAGTATTTTATGTCAAGCTACATTGACTCCTACTTTTTGGGTAGAAGCCCTTCATTATGTTGCTTATATTCAAAACAGACTTCCTCATGTGTCTTTAAAGTGGTCCAGTCCCTATCAAACTCTGTTTGGTACATAGCCCACGTTCACGCAAGTGCGTGTCTTCGGATGTGCATGTTATCCTTTGAACATGAGTCCTAGCAATCACAAATTGGCACTCCTAACTCATATGCATATATTTTTGGCTTATCTCCTAATCATAAGGGATATCATTGCTTCCATCCCCTCCCTTGCAAGGTTGTTATCTCCAGGAATGCCATCTTTGATGAAAATAATTTTCCCTCTCTTTTATCATCATCCAAAACAGATTCTTCTTCTTCTCAATCCTTTGAGCCCACGGCTGTTTTTCAGCTCCCTGGTACATTAGTTCCATCGCTGTGTCCATCACCTACAACTCCTATCTTCTCTTCTTTCTCATCTCCCATGTTTCCTTCTCCAAACCAAACACAAAATCATTCTCTACCAACTACTAACCTGATACCTACATCTCCACCTACACGTAACAACTCTTCTCCTCCAAAAAATTCTTCTCTATCTCGGTTCGTGGATATAATACCCCAGCCTACTATATCTGAAGAGATCGAGCCTTCATCTCTCCCCTCTCCATCCTTACCTGCACCCTTATCTTCTTCAACTCCCACTACCAAGACATCTTCGCAGCCACCTTTACCTCCTTTCCCACCAAAACATCGCATGCAAACTCACCTAAGAGATGGAATCACCAAACCAAACCCAAAATATGCACTTCAAACTACTCAAACCGAAACTAATCCTAAAACCTATAAGCAAGCCTCAAAGGATGAACGTTAGATTCTAGCTATGAAGGATGAATCCCAGGCTTTAATACACAACAATACTTGGATTTTGGTGCCACCGCCTTCTCCTCATGTGAATGTGGTGGGTTCTCGGTGGGTCTATCGTCGGAAATATAATTCTGACGGTAGTCTCGCACGCTACAAGGCTCACCTAGTGGCTCAAGGTGAACGCTAATCTGTAAGTGCACAGATAGTTGTAGCAATCAAGGTCGTCCTCTGGGACCAGGTTAATTAGTAATCGCTTAGTAACTTGTGATCGTTTAAGCAAATAAAGATTGGATTTTGAGTAAGAAAGTAAATAACTGAAATAATAAAAGATGGATTCTCAATATTTAAAAGATGTCTAGGACTTCGGGAGCTCACTTGCTTATTCTTGATGCTTCACTTTAAAATCATGTACATATAGATCATGCAGCTAGCATGCATAAGCAAACTATGCAACTATAAATTAACCTTACTCCTGAATTTCCTAAGTTCATTGAAAGATGAGTTGAATAATGCAGAATAAATAACCCACTCTCGTGGCGAGACTTAAACCCTACTTAGCTATCTCAACTTCGTGTTCACTAGCGAAGAAATAACTAAGGCATTAATGCACAGTCAACCTAAGCAAATATTCTTCACTAGAAGGTCATCATTCCTCAAGGCAAGTTTCTAGTGTTCAACCTATGCAATTCCAGTAATCAATTGACGCTGTCAGTTAATAATCTTCTACCTAGAATTTATACTATCTAATGGCCAGTTAAATAGCATAGTTAAGTGCCCTAGGATTGAATCATTGAACAATAGAATATTCAGGAATTAAAAGCAATTTATTAAAACATATGCATCATAGAATAGGCAAGCTACCTCTCCTAATTCCTAGACTTTAAAGATTTAGCTCAACATGGTAAGAGAGAAGAAAATACTCATGAATTTCATAGCAGGCATTGAACAAGTAGTTACAAGAATCAAACTTGAAGACAAACTTGAACTAAGCTCCTAAGCTGAATTTCCTTCCTATTCCTTGAAGAACTGATGAAGAACTCCTCTTGAATTTGAGAGAAAATGGAAGAATGAGAGAATGAGAGAGTGTGAAGTGTGTCCTTTCCTCATAGAATGCCTAGGTATTTATAGGCTAGGAAAGGATGGTTAGGATTTCTCTCTTTTGAATTCAAAACTAGGATCTATTCTAATTAAATTCAAAAACAAACATTTTGAATTTAATTACATAGATAAGTAACAAATAAATAATCCTAATTCAAATTCAAACAATATCTTCAAAATATTTTTGGAAGATAATCCTGGATAATGAAAATTTGAACTTCTGCACAGCTGAAAATGCTCCGCACAGGCAGGTTGCGCATAGGAGGATAAATCCACATATTATCTTCAAATCTTATCCAGGATAATTAATCGTCTTATCTCTATTTTCCAGAATCTATCCAAATCTTCCAAATCCTTTTAATTTAAACCTGAAATCATCAAAAGCTAAAGGAAGAGTTTATTAAATCAAAATTAAATGAAAAGCTAACTAAATAAATAACAATTTAATAAAACAAAGCCCAAATCTATAAAGTAAAGGCCCAAAATGTGTGTATAATTCATACACATCAACACCCCCAAACTTGAATCTTTGCTTGTCCCTAAGCAAAATCAGTGAAAATTAAGGACAAGGGTGAAAAACCACACTGCTCAAATTAACTGAAACTAAAAATAGAATTGCACAGGATTGCCGTATAAGTTGTAAATGGGGTGCCAACCCAACCTATTCCTCAATTCAAATACAAAAAACATGTTAGTCCCAAATAAAACAAAGCATAACCAGATAGATCAAATTCTGCCTACTAACACTTGATACTTTTTTGAATTTTGACGCCTAAAAGAAAAATCAAATCTCATAAGCAAAATCACTTTTCCAATCTCCACTAATAAATAAGACACTTTCAAATTGGATCAAAAGGGCTTGTGCATGGTTGTAATGGGGCTAAGTTAGGGCTAAAAAGAAAAAGGGAATAAAAGGATAAAAAAAATGTCACTTAAGAAAATTCATCATGTCAGTCAAAAAACAAATTTTCTTCCTTCATGGATTAGTTCAAACTGCATAAGGAGGTTGTGCTCTGATAACTGGGTTTGGAGGCATAGGGAGGTTGTGCTGAAGTGTTGGCATGATTTTGCTTTTTTTTTTTTTTAGAAAACCCCTTTTATGGGTGGTTGTCAGTTTTCTCTTCTTTTTTTCTTTTTTTTTTAGCAAACATTTCCCTACTTCCTTCATCTTCTTATTCCATCCTAGAGCACAATCGACAGATAATCGTACAAGCGCATTGTGGTAAGCATGTTGTGAGCCTATCGCCAGAATTTTTTCAAAAGATGACTGAACAAGAAGGTGAATTTCCTCAAGTGACATAAAAAAGGTTAGTTTAAAAAGAAAAACAAATGATAGCCATGGACTCAATGGGCATAACGTAGTTGTGTGGGTATGAAAGAAATATTAGCTATCATGAAAAAGCTCAAAAGGTGGTGACAATAGAAGAAAAAAACAAAAGGTTAGGATGTGTTTACAAAAAAAAAAATTGGTGGAAGAATAAAATGCCTTTATCATGTCCATTCATCAAGTGTCCTATGCCAAATTTCGCCTCGATAGGTCCAGTGATTCTGTTTTAAGATTAAGAGATGGCGTCAAAGAGTTAGAAAAAACATAGATGTTGGTCGACAGAATTAATCATATGGTTAGGCCTTATTAGATTTGTTTCCAACATATTTAAGGCAAAGAATGAGAAACAATTTAAATTGGCACAATTAAATTTTGAAAAATGGCATATCCTGATGCATCAATATTCTAATTATCAGCAAAATTTAATAAGTGAGAAAGTAAAAGCCAAAAACTAAAGTTAGGGCCTGAATTATTTGCAATAAAGGAAAATAAAAATAAAAAGTAAAACAAAAAATTAAAAATTAAAAATTTAACAGGAAAATAATCAAAAAGCATGCAAAAAGGAAAATGAGTAAATGAGGATGAACATGCACCCCCAAACTTATTTTGGACAGTGTCCTCAATGACCAAGAACCTACGAAATGAAAGCATAAAAATAAGATACGAAGAACCTGTTTGTGCCCACACAGTCTGGATGTGTACTGCGAACTCCTGCAGAAATACCGTAGGTATTGCCTTCAACTTGCATGTAGAACATACAAACAGGAAATATGGGTTGCTTTCCACAGAACGCTTCTTTAACATCTTATAGCTGGACTCCACACTGGCCATCCTAGTGTGCATCAAGGAGAGGCTGCAGATTTTGCATAGATTTTGAAGCTTTGAAATTCTTTCCTTTGCCTCTAGAGATAGGGGATAAGACTTCCAATGGAAGGGCACAAGCAGCTTCTGCAGCATTTCGATCCTTTGCGGTTCTACTACTGACTGTGCATGCCAAAATGGGATCTACAAGGTCTTTCTGCGAAGAAGATTGTTTTCGTGCTTCGTCAATCACTTCAAGACAATAGCACGAGTAACCTGAAAAGTTATTTTTCTCTGTTTGTAAAACGTCGAAGCTGACTGTTTCAGTTCCAATCTTGAAGGTTAACTTCCCATTTTGAACATCAATTATCGCTCCTCCAGTTGCCATAAATGGATGTCCCAAAATAATCTGCGTTTTAGTATCCTCTTTTACATCAAGGACATCAAAGTCCAACGGGATGAAGAACTTTCCAACTTGCACAGGGACATCTTCAAGGATACCAACAGGACGCTTGATCGAACGATCTGCCAGCTGCAGTGACATCGAAGTTGACTTTATATCCCCCATATTCAGCTTCTTAACTATGGATAGTGGAAGGACACTAACACTTGCTCCCAAATCACATAACGGCCTTTTGATACTAATCTTGCCCCTGTTACACGGGATAGAGAAACTCCTAGGATCTTCTAACTTTGGAATGTGCTTATTTTGGATAATAGCACTACATTCCTCAGTTAATGCTACTGTTCCAATCTCCTCTGGATTTCTCTTCCTTCACAAGATCTCTTTCAAGAATTTGGCATAGGCTAGCATTTTAGGAAGAACTTCTGTGAATGGGATATTCACATATAACTTCTTAAGCACCTCTAGGAATTTGCTAAATTGTTGATCATGTTTAGCTCTCTTCAGTCTTCCAGGAAAGGGAGTAGGGGGAACATATGGCTTCACCTCTTCTTCTTTCTTTGGTTGTGCTTCTTCAGAGTCCTTCTCTTGCTCAGTTTGGCTGTGTTGCTCCTTTTTATCTTCTTGCACACGCTTCATGTGCTTAGTTGGTGCAATCATCTCATACTGATTTCCACTACGCAGTGTTATTGCACAACATTGCTCCTTAGGATTTACTTCAGTATGCGCATGCAACCTACTCTTGCTTCCAGCTAGTTGCGTCTTCAATTGGCTAATCTCTAAAGTTAGATTAGCTATTAAGTCTGTTTGCTTTTGTTGGAACTCCAATTGTAGGCGCTGAGCTTCCATCTGTTGGCGTTGATTTTCCATTTGTAGGCGTTGACTTTCCACAAATGAATGCATAAATATTTGAAAGTCATTCTTTGGTGGCTGTGGAGTTGATTGTTGAGATTGAGGATTATGACCTCTTGGAGGACACCCTAGAGGTCCTCTACTACTGCCTTGTTGACCACCCCAGGTACTTCCATTCTGATTGGGATAAGCTGAGTGTGCATGAGCACCCCCGCAGTTTTCACACGGTCCCTGGGTTGCCTTTCTTCCCAGGCTATACAAAAGATAATCCACCTTTGAGTGCAACAAATTTACAGCCTCTAACTCCAAAACTCCAGCGGCCTTCTTTATGGGTAGTCTTTCAACTGGCCATTGGAAAGTGTTAGCCGACATTCGGTCTAAAAGCTCGAAGGCTTCTTCGATTGGCAATGTCATTATTGCTCCTCTTGCTGCAGCATATGTTTCTAGCACCATCCAGTCTGGTAGACCATGATGTGGGGACCTTCGGAGAAAGTCTTTGTACCGTTCCCATCCATCATATAGAGATTCACCATCCATCTGAGCAAAAGTTAAAATCTCATTTCTGAGTTTGATTGCCTTGCTCGGTGGGAAAAATTTTGATAGGAAGGCTTGTGACAAGGCGTCCCATGTCTGAATAGTTCCAGCTGGAAAAGAATTTAGCCATGCCTTTGCTTTATCCCGAAGAGAGAATGGAAATAAGCGGAGGCGGATGGCATCAGTGGTCACTCCATTTATCTTCAAAGTATCATAAATTTTAAGGAAACTTTGAAGATGTGTGTTGGGGTCATCCAAGGCTGATCCACTAAACTGCGATCCTTGCACCATACCGATCAGCGAAGGCTTGAGTTCAAAGTTGTTCACTTGAACAGCTGGGAGAACAATACTTGGTTGCAAGACCTTAGGCCCTAGGATGATAAAGTCTCGCAGTTGCCGCCTCTGATTTGGTACATTGACAGAAGGATCAACTTGCCCATCTACCCTTCCTCCAGATGGAATTTCATTGCCCCCAACACGAGGAGGTATGTTATTTCACCTCACAGTGTTGTCTCCCATATCTTCTTCTGATGAGTATGTTTCTTCTTCTTCAGCTCTCTTCTCCAGGCGTAGTTTTCGAAGAAGCTTGCACGCCTTCTCGATTTCAGGATCAAGTGGTAAAGGTGGTCCCTTACTTCTTGTCCTGATCATACACCTGGTAGAGCCCTGTGGAAAAGAAACAGAAGGAAAACGTAAATAGTAACAAGCCTAGATCGACCTAATTACTAAGACAATTAATATTAATGATGGTCCCCAGCAAAGGCGCCAAAAATTTGAACGCTAATCTGCAAGTGCACAGAAAGTTGTAGCAATCAAGGTCGTCCTCTGGGACCAGGTTAATTACTAATCGCTTAGTAGCTTGTGATCGTCTAGCAAATAAAGATTAGATTTTGAGTAAGAAAGTAAATAACTGAAATAATAAAAGATGGATTCTCAATATTCAAAAGATGTCTAGGACTTTGGGGGCTCACTTGCCTATTCTTGATGTTTCACTTTAAAATCATGCACAGATAGATCATGCAGCTAGCATGCATAAGCAGACTATGCAACTATAAATTGACCTTGCTCCTGAATTTCCTAAGTTCATTGAAAGATGAGTTGAATAATGCAGAATAAATAACCCACTATCGTGGCGAGACTTAAACCCTACTTAGCTATTTCAACTTCGTATTCACTAGCGAAGAAACAACCTAAGCAAATATTCTTCACTAGAAGGTCATCGATTCTCAAGGCAAGTTTCTAGTGTTCAACCTATGCAATTCCAGTAGTCAATTGACGCTGTCACTTAACAATCTTCTACCTAGAATTTATACTATCTAATGGCCAGTTAAATAGCATAGTTAAGTGCCCTAGGATTGAATCAATGAACAATAGAATATTCAGAAATTAAAAGCAATTTATTAAAACATATGCATCATAGAATAGACAAGCTACCTCCCCTAATTCCTAGACTTTAAAGATTTAGATCAACATAGGAAGAGAGAAGAAAATACTCATGAATTTTATTGCAGGCATTGAACAAGTAGTTACAAGAATCAAACTTGAAGACAAACTTGAACTAAGCTCCAAAGCTGAATTTCCTTCCTCTTCCTTGAAGAACTGATGAAGAACTCCTCTTGAATTTGAGAGAGAATGGAAGAATGAGAGAATGAAAGAGTGTGAAGTGTGTCCTTTCCTCTTAGAATGCCCAGGTATTTATAGGCTAGGAAAGGATAGTTAGGATTTCTCTCTTTTGAATTCAAAACTAGGATCTATTCTAATTAAATTCAAAAACAAACCTTTTGAATTTAATTACATGGATAAATAACAAATAAATAATGCTAATTCAAATTCAAACAATATCTTCAAAATATCTTTGGAAGATAATACTGGATAATGGAAACTTGAACTTCTGCACAGCTGAAAATGCTCCGCACAGGCAGGTAGCGCATAGGAGGATAAATCCACATATTATCTTCAAATCTTATCCAGGATAATTAATCATCTTATCTCTATCTTTCAGAATCTATCCAAATCTTCCAAATCCTTTCAATTTAAACCCGAAATCATCAAAAGCTAAAGGAAGAGTTTATTAAATCAAAACTAAATGAAAAGCTAACTAAATAAATAAAAAATTACTAAAACAAAGCCCCAATCTATAAACTAAAGGCCCAAAATGTGTGTATAATTCATACACATCACAAGGCTACACACAAAAAGCAGGTGAAGACTTTGAATAAACATATAGTCTGATGGTAAAGCCGGCCACCATACGCACTGTTCTTTCAATTGCTTTATCTCGTGGATGGGCTGTGCGACAATTGGATGTGAAGAACGCCTTCTTAAATGAATTTTTGAAGGAGGAGGTTTACATGCGACAACCACAAGGATTTGATGATTCCCAGTACCCTGGACATGTTTGTAAGCTCCAACGTGCCCTCTATGGCCTGAAACAGGCTCCTCGAGCTTGGTACCATCGATTTGCTTCATTCTTGGTGGCGCATAATTTTGTCGTTAGTCATTCAGAAGCATCTTTGTTTACTTCTCATATAAAACAGGGCACTGCCTTCTTGTTATTGTATGTAGATGATATTATTCTTACTACTTCATCATCCACTCTTCTCTGTCAGTTGCTCTCTCTTCCTAAATAGGAAGTTTCTATGACTGACCTTAGGTCCTTGCATTATTTCCTGGGAATTCAAGTGGCTCATGTTCGGGATGGAATTTTTCTTCATCAACAGAAGTATATCGACACCATCCTCATACGAGACAACTTGCAGGAATTAAAGCCGGCCTCGACGCCAATACAGCCTCGGCAGACTTTATCCCTTCATCAGGGTGTGTTACTTGATGCAGATTTGCAGCGCCAGAATCGCAACATCGTTGGAGCCTTGCAGTATTTAACATTCACTCGACCGGATATTTGTTTTGCGATCAATTCAGTGTGTCAGTTTATGCACGCCCCAACCACTTACCTTTGGAAGGCTGTAAAGCGAATACTGCGTTATCTTGTTGGCACAAAATCCTGTGGCTTTCTTCTTCGTCCAACCTCTACTCAAACACTTTCAGCATACAGTGATGTGGATTGGGCAGAGTGTTTGGACACAAGGCGCTCCACCACGGGTTACTGTGTTTTCCTTAGAGGAAATTTAATTTCTTGGTCTGCAAAGAAACAAGCCACAGTTTCCAAAAGCAGTGCTGAATCCAAGTACCGTGCTCTAGCTACTGTTATGGCTGATGTCATCTAGTTGCGCAATTTATTGAATGAGCTTCGCTGCCCGCCAAAACAGCCCAACGCAGTACACTATGACAATCTTTCAGCAACATTCTTGCCAATAATCCCGTACAGCATCAAAGAACAAAACACTTGGAGATAGACCTCCATTTTATCAGAGAACGGGTTCTGAAGGGTCACATATAGGTCTTACATGTTGATTCTACTCAGCAGCTGACAGATATATTCACCAAATCACTAGTCACTACTAATTTTCTTTTGCTTCGCAACAATTTAAGTTTAGTATGTTACACCACCCTCCAATTGCGGGGGAATAATAGGTGATAACAATAGATGTTATTAGTTATAGTTATCATTGTTATAGGTAGACTTCTTGTATAGACTTCTTGTACACTAAGGTCTCTTGTAACATGATACATATGCAATACAAATATAACACAGGGCAGCCTAGTTGGGCATCCTGGGATTCGATCCTTTCACATAGTGTCTCGAAAGAATTTCCTTGCTAACAAAAAAAGCATAAGGATGTAAGAATATTCCAGCTTAGGTTTAATTAGCGTGTAAGGTTATGTGTGTGTCTCTTGTCTTTCAATTTATTCGTTGCGAAACGCAATGCCGTTCAATTTAATCCCTCATGGTTTTGGATCAGTGAATTTGCTCTAGTAAAAAAAAAAAAAACCCGAAATCAAGAACAACATAAAATTAAATTGGAAAAAGGACCTTTTATTAATCATTAACCTTTAAACTTGAAACAAACAAAGTTGAGACTATGAAACCAAATGCATAATGCCTCAATAAAGTTGAAATTTTTAATCATCCGCATTATATGTTCTCTTTATTATTATTTTTGTATCCCTATAAGGCACAACCACATACACATAGACCGGCAGTGCATTTATTCACTGTGCAACCATGGCACCTTGAAACACAATCACTTGGACGTTTACATATTTGCAGTTTTTGCACAGCCCACACACAAAGATGTGCAGTGTGCACTTATTCATCATGCAACCATGACATCTGGGAACACAATCAGCGGGACGTATGCATTGTATTTGCGCATTACTACACAGTGGTAGTCAACAACTGCAAGAAAATATTTAATTCATTATTATTCACACATAATAATAATAATGATATGCAATCCCGTGAATAGATTCTGGTGCATGTGAACATTATAAAATAAAACACATAGCAAAACTAAATTCGAGTGATTTGACTATGTATAATTTAGAGGAAAATAGTCTCATATAATGTAACAATATGCATCACTAAGAGAGTGTTTAGGTGAAACTTTCTTCAAACTGATATACAAATAAAGTACAGTTTTTTAATAACTTTTTTTCTTCTTATAATTTTGTTTGGATAAACTAATTTTTTAGATCTCCATCCCATCTACAACAAATTACAACATTGTAGAGAGTTTTTTTTTTCTTTTGAGTTTTTTATATTCCTTCAAATTTATAATAAAGAAATGAACAATAAAAAAATTATCTAAATGATAACCAATTAAACTACGTAGACCAAGATTGAACTGGCTATTTTTCTTTATTTCAAACAAAAGATAGGCATATCTCATAAATTATTTGAATAAACATACTTGTTTAGTAATTACTTAATATTCCTTAAGATATTCAAAATTAGAGCAATATTAACAGTACATTATTGAACACAGTCTTCTTTGCAATCACTTAAAATGGATATAGCCAAGTTTCCGGGGAAAAAAATTCTATATTTAAGTTTCACGTACTTCCAATTATATTTTTTATTGGCTACTTCAGATAAAATACTATAAGCTTTGTATTTTTTCATAACCTTTTTCCCCATTAAGTAAAAGATAACGTATAATATTAGAGTCCAACATATTCACAATAATTTTATTTTCACAAGATAACTAATCTAAATAATTTTTTGGATTTACATATATTTTGTCCCTTGAATAAATTTAAAATCTGTAGGAAGCAAGAAAAAAAGAAAATAAATATCTAAAAAAGATAAATTGTATATCTCTTCTGTTGGAATATAAGTGTAAGAGGTGTATCCCACATCGGAGAGAAAGAGGTCAAGTGAGTAACATATAAGTGAAGTGGACCCATGTACCCAATACCTTGAGGTTTTGGGTTACAGAGTGGTGTCCTGGTCACGCGTATGGAACTCACTTGGGCCTCGCGTATTGTCTCCCCGGTTTTCGGGCGACTCCCGGTTCTCAACACGTGGTAGCGGAGCCGATGGTTCGGCTGGGACGGAATGGTTTGCGACATGGTGATGTTCCCGTGGCTGCTGCCCCCATGTGGAACAAAGAACGGTTGGGCTCTTGGACCAAGCTCGTGTTGGAGTTGTAAGGCGTGGCTCCAGATAAGAGTGGTTTCGGGAGGCGCATGCTTCGAAGTGGCTTTGCTTTCCCGGCCTAAGTGAAGTTGTAAGTCGTGGCTCCCAATGGAATGAGCTCTTGGAGCATCGGCAGACGCGTGCTCCTGGAACGGGCTTGATGGAGAAACGTTTCCGTTGAAGGGGGAGTAGCCCCGTGGTCCGATATGGAAGAGTCTCACACTTGAGGGGGAGATTGTTGGAATATAAGTGTGAGAGGTGTATCCCACATCGGAGAGAAAGAGGTCAAGTGAGTAACATATAAGTGAAGTGGTCCCATGTACCCAATACCTTGAGGTTTTGGGTTACAGAGTGGTGTCCTGATCATGCGTATGGAACTCACTTGGGCCTCGCGTATTGTCTCCCCGGTTTTCGGGCGACTCCCGGTTCTCAACATCTTCTCATTACATGATTCAGGATTGGAATCCGATTGTAAATTTTATTAAAAATTAAAGTTATTAAGTTATTTCGCACAAAAAAAAAGAAATGAGGTAATTAAAATTATTATAAAAAAATGTGCAAAGATAACATTAAAAGTTGTTAGCATTTGTCCAAAAGTTATTAAAAATATAGTTTGTAATTTTTTTACCAAAAATATTGTACTGTAAAAGATATGGTTGCCAATAATATAATTTGATATAGATATTGTGTTTTAAGATTTAAAAAAACGAACCGAAGAGAAAGAAACCTTGATATAATAACCAAAAAGTCTAAGAATGAAATAATAGTGATTGAGATCAATAAAACCAAGGAGTCAAAGAAAATGAAAACTTACATGTTTCCTTTGGTATTGTCACTAAGAGGAGAGGCTATAGAGTGGATGTAGCTGAATATATATTTTTCTTCTCAATGAGTTAGGAGAAGAGGATTCCATTGTATTTATATAGTTAAGAGAGAACTTTACTATTTATATTTGGAAGATATATTACCATAATTGGTTTGCGTCCAATATTCTTCGAATCTCTCTAATTGTGATTATTTCCGTACTTAAAAACAAAAAAACAATAAAAATTTGATCACGGGTATGGATTACTTTAGTAAGTTCGGATTACAATTTAAAATAATTTATTTTCTCATTTTTAGTATATAACATTTAAGTTGTTGCTCTTTAGGATATCATTTCAAAAAATTATTTGTAGAAAGCTTTTAGTGAATGATAAAGTCAGTCAAAAAATTTATTATATTGTATAAAATTTTGTTTTTCCTATCATGAATCGGAACCAAAACAATGAATTTCATGTTCTTTCTTCATTATATTTTTTTATTTCAAATTTTATTTTTATTTAGTAAAATAACAAAAAATCATATAATTAATGATGTATGAAGGGTTTTCTTTTTTATTCAGTCATAAAAGGAAATAAGATTTTGATTCTCACAATTAATCAATACCACATTAAAAGCTATTTTTAGTGGCTCAATTAACCGTTTTATTTTATGAAATAATTTATTTGAGTTAATTTTATGCATTTATATCTTTAGATTTGTATAAAAAATCAATCATATCTAAATATGTAAAAATATTTCAGATTATTATAAGTGTAATGAACAAAAATAAATCCATAATATGTACTCTGTATTTAACATGAGGATTACAAAGTTAAATTAGGAATTTTTTTTTAGGAAAGATAAGAATCAAGGTGTAAATCATATCTAACTGAATGGTTAAGAATTTAACATGAATACTAACAGTAGTAATAAGTGAATATTAAGTGAATATTTGGCATGATGGGAGGGCACAATTTGGAGTCGTAGCCCGCAATGCAGAGGGTGAGGTGATATTCAGTGCGACCAAAAGACAGATGGATGTATCAGGACCAGAGGAAGCCGAGGCCTTGGCAGGCTTGTAGGGTATCCAACTGTCGCTGGAACGGCATCTATCGAAGGTTGTTTGGCAGACTGATTGCCTCAACCTTATGCACTGTTTATCGCAGCGCACACTCCCCCTCAACCGCACTGGTCTGATTTTGCAGGACATAGAAGATCTGGCTGGCTAGTTTTACATCTTTTAATTGTTGTTTTACTACAAGATTGTCTAAGAAGGTTGCGCATGCTTTGGGGCATCTTGCACTTGTGGCAGATACTGAGCAGGATTGGGATGTTTCTTGGGATGTTTCTGTCCTAGTGCCTATTGAAGCCACTGTAAACTCTGATATCCTTACAATATAAATGCATTTGAGTGGGTTTTCCCAAAAAAAAAAAAGTAATAAGTGAATATTTTTTTGGATCTAGAAACTTACAATTGGTGTATAAATATACTTTTTTTTTAGAAAACGGCTTACTTTTATTGATCAATCAATGTGATTTATAATAAAATCAGCCCTAGTGACATCAAGGACTCTAGATGGAAAGTCTGAAATCCAAGATCTTTCCTGACCAAACTGACTAGCTAATTGGCAAAGCTCGTGAGTTGCCTTATTACATTCTCTAGAAATATAAGAAAATTGAAATAAATTTAAAGACTGTGACAATAAATGAACATCGCCCACCACTCGGCCTAAGGGGGAATGATCCACAAACGGACGTTGTAGAGCATTGGTGATAACCTGAGCATCCATCTCCAAGATAAGTTGTGTCAGCTCCAGTGCCAAACGTAGACCCATTCTTGCCGCATATGCTTCACTTACATCCACCGATAGTTGCGCAACCACCCATCTAGTAGCCATGGCTATCACTCTCCCTTCCATATCACGAATAATGGCTCCCAGGCCGACACCCGCAGCCGAAACTGCAGCATCAGTGTTTAATTTGTATGTATTGGAGGGAGGAGGTTGCAACTGAGGACGATTTCTGGTACGAGTCTCGTGCTGCGGGACTGTGTTTGTTTCCTTATATTTATGAAGGAAGACCATAGCAGCGTGAACAAGTTGTTGTGGATAAATGTAGGAATTTTGGAACACAAGGAGGTTGCGGTCCTTCCAAGCTGACCATGCAATGGTGTAGAATATAATAATTCACTGAAAACACAAATTTTTATTATTTAATTTGACTAGGCGACACCTTGGTGCCCCTCACGGTAGTCACACTCACAATTCTTATTGTGCTTCATAGCTACACATAATAATAAACCCTGACATACCTATTTATAACAGACTTTGACTTAACGGACAAGACTGACTCTTAAACCGAACCGGACTTGGACTCTTAAAACCCAATAACACAAAGACTCTTGAACCCAATTAAAACTAGCTTAGTTTAATATCCAACAATGTCTCCCCTAAACTAAGCTTGCAAGTACAAACATGACTCCACCCAATCCCATCATTTGCAAGTGTCTTCAGCGCTATTGTTGTTCCAGTGACTAACTCGAACATTGCTTCGAACAGTAACATCTTCCTTGAATCCAACCAAACCTTCAGCTTCACCTCCTTTCCATATCGCATGCTTTGTTTCAAATGCTTATTCCATGCTCCATCTTGCTTGCCAAATAAATCTTGTGTGGTCTTCCATTCTTCACTACTACCAAGGACACTCTCCCATTCTTTGTTGCTTCCAAGAACACTCTTAACAAAGTTGCTTATAAAAATATTGTTCACATCCTTGGTTAAGAAAAATTGATCCACACCAATAAAATCAATTTTCTCACCATAGATAAAATTAATTACTTCAACTTCCTTTCCTTCAATCTCTGCTAACTTTCTCTCCTCTTCTTGTTCAACTTTTGTCAATTTGTCTCCCGAAAACAGCAAATTATTTTCAACAATTATCACATCTTTCTTCTCCTCCACTTGTTTAGCTTCTATCTGTTCGCCTTCATTGTCTCCCTGGAAAGAAAAGTTATTTTCTTTAACCATTAACTCTTCCTTCTCCTCCTCCTGAGAAAATATTTCTTCTATCTTGATTCTGGACAATCTGTAGCATTCACCACGAAACTTAGAAACTTGACTGATATCAGGCAATGACAGCTCTTCTACCTCAATTCTTCCCAGTCTTCTAACTTCGTCATCAAATTTGTCTTCCATGTCACAACTAGCCAATGTCTCTGAACCACTTGAATTACTAATTCCAGTCATCACCAATTTAGCATGGACTTGATTCCAATTTCCATTGTTGCCATACTGTCGTTGTTCACTTGTCACCCCATTTCTGAAATTGAGGCGATTCTCATGCACAATCAGTTTAGCTTTTAATGCATCAATCGTCAAAGCCTTGAGATCTTGGAATTCTTCAATAGCTTTCACCTTGCAATCAAAACTCAATGGTAGGCTTCGGAGAATTTCCTTGACAACCAGAAGATCTGTTATCTTCTCACCATTACCTCTCAAATTGTTGATGAATTTCTGTATCCGACAGAAATAACCATCAATTGCTTCTTCCTCTCCCATATGGAGAAGCTCAAACTCTTGCAAACTAACTTTTTCCACCTCCTCTCAGCCACCATAAGTTTTCAGCTAAGCATCCCAATACACTTTTCCAGTTTTAGCATATCGAAATTTTTGAGAAACATGAATCTCTACCTGTTGTTTGAGGTAGTGCAGTGCTTCGTCATTCTTCTCCACCTCTTCTTCTGTGTGACTTTGAATCCCATCTTGAATGACATCCCATACTCTAATATGTTTGAAGAAAGTTCGCATCTGTCTCCACCATATCTCAAAATAATCTGTACCATTAAATTTGAAAAGAAAAACACTCCTCATATTGTCTACCCATAATAAATTAACGTAGACGCCTCCTCAGGTCAACACAAAAAAAATATATATATATATTTTTTTACCAATACATACAAACCGCAATTCACTCCAAACAAAATCACAATTCCCTACACAAGTGGTCTGTTGCGTGAAAAGCAATAAAACACGACTGCTTGACCTTTTTCTTAAATGAAAAAAAAAAGTGAAGGAAACAAGGCTATGACTCACCTCTCCAACCCAAAGTCGATGAGTTTAGCACCACAGCAACTAGGGGTGAGCAAAAATACCATACCGAATCCACCGTACCGATACCGTCGGTATCGGTACGAAAATTCGCATGGTATTACAGCCGCCCCACACCGATATGCCGAGCCGTTAAGGAAGTCGGCCTTGAGCGGTATTGGCCTTTTGATACCGACGGTTTGCGGTATTGCCGAACCGAAGGCAATACAGACACCCCTCAGCCAGCCCATCAAGATCAAGTCACAACCCAAGCCCCAACTCCCAAGCTCGTGAATTAAACCCAAACCCAAAAAACAGTAAAAAAAACCCAACCCATTAAGAAAACCCTAAAAATCCCTAATTCCCTATTCTCTTCAGTCTTCTTTTCATTTCTCTCACCCTCGCCCGATTCTCTCTTCTCTTCTCTTCACACCCAGACCCACACCCAGTCACCCACCCATCGATTCGTCGCTCTTCACGGCGGCGAGCCGGCGACGGTGAAGCAAGCCCTTAGTTTAGCATGCAATCAGCCTACCATCAACCTATTTCCTCTTCCCTTTCTTTGAATCAGCCTTAATCACTTAAATCCCCAAACACTAAACTGCGAGACTTAAAACCTCTTTAGGTCGCGCGTCACGGCGGCGGCGGTGAAGCAACCAGCCGAATCCCACTTCCCCTCCTTCGTATCGACATTACAGTCATTCCCCATAGTCCCAAACCCAAAACCCCCAATTCTCGAACAGTGGAACCCTAATCCCCAAAATCAAAATCAGAACCCTAATTGGCCAAATTCGAGCTATTTTCTTGCAATTGATCAGTCAGGTAAGTTTATAATTCTAATTACAGTATAATTACTACAATTTTAAGTACTTAATTATTTTTATGCTAACTGTTTGTTTCGATTTTAATTCTGTAGATGGAGGATGTTGCTGCCAGTCAATCTGTTGTGGAAAGCTCTGCTGCATCTCCGGCGACATATGGTCGTGATGCAGTGGTGGCGATGGATGTTGAACTGCCTAGGTTGCCAATGCCGCCGCCGCCTGCGTCAGGGTGAGTTGCATTGCATTTTTTGTACGCAAATTTCTCTTATTTAGTTTATTTATTCTAGGATATTTAAATTTAATTATTTAGAGTAGTTATTAACTGTTGTTCTATTATTGTTCAACAGTACATCAGAGGCAAGAGAGCAAGCAGACACTGCTCACACCCCGAATCAGCAAAACAGAGCCGAAACTGCAACTGGTGAACAAGGGAAGACGATTGTGATATCCAGGAAGGAACGGTCGAAGGCGTGGGACTACTTCAACAAAATTGAGAATCCCAGTGGCACAAGAATTGGGAAGTGCAAGAGATGTGGCCAAGAATTCAGAGCAGATTCCAAGAAAAATGGAACCTCGGGTATGTTAGCTCATATTAAGAAATGCCTTCAGAATCGTAGGTTGGATGAGTATAAGCAAACTGAATTGATTCATGGGGAGAATGATGATGGAAATTGTAGTCTCTCTGCTTATAGGTTTGATCAGGAAGCTTGTAGAAAAGCTTTGGCATGCATGGTAATTGTAGATGAACTACCATTTAGGTTTGTAGAGGGATATGGGTTTAGGAAATTTATGTCTGTTGCGTGTCCAAAGTTTAAGGTTCCCTCTAGATGGACGATTTCTAGGGACTGTTTACAATTCTATTTAGATGAAAAAAAACATCTAAAGGAATTTATCAAGTCCAATTGTCAAAGAGTGTGTCTCACAACTGACACATGGACATCAGTCCAAAGAATCAACTATATGAGTCTGACTGCACATTTTATTGATAATGATTGGAACCTTAGGAAGTATGTCTTGAATCTGTGTCCAATAGCTAGTCATAAAGGGGAGAAGATAGCTGCAGGTGTAGAGAAATGCTTGAATGAATGGGGAATAACTGGTGTTTTCACCATCACTGTTGATAATGCATCTTCTAATGACACTGCTGTTGGGAATTTGCAAAAGAAAGTAGGGAAGTGGAAGAGTAGTGTAATGGGATGTAAGTATATTCACATGAGATGTCTTGCGCACATAGTCAATTTAATTGTGGGAGATGGTTTGCGATATACAGGGATGTCTATATATAGAATCCGTAGAGCTGTTAGGTATGTTAGGCAATCTCCTGCTAGGTGGCAGAAATTCAAAGAGTGTGTAGCAGAAGATGGAAATCAGAGTAAGGCCTCTTTGTCTCTTGATGTTCCAACTCGCTGGAATTCAACATTTCTCATGTTGGATACAGCTTGTAAGTTTGATGGAGCATTTGATAATTTGGCAATTGATGATAGTAATTTTAAGAAGGAGATGGAGTCAGATGAGAGAGGAGTTGATGGTGAGTGGATAGGTTTACCTACTCAAGAAGATTGGGCTAATGCTAGAAGATTATGCAACTGCCTAGGTCATTTTTATGATCTCACAACATTTGTTTCTGGTACATCATATGTCACTTGTAATTCATATTTTGAGGAAATCATTTCTATGCTTGGAATGTTGCTTGGCTGGATGGAAGATGATGAAATGGAAATGAGCATAATGGCTCAGAATATGAAGAACAAGTTTGACAAGTATTGGGGTGACATTGACAAGTGCAACATGGTGCCCTTCATTGCTTCAATTCTGGATCCTAGGTATAAGTTTGGTTTTGCACAGTTCTCTTTGAAGAAGGTGTATGGTGAAGTGGCAGGGACCAAAATGTGGGACAAAGTGGTTGCTGCTCTTCATGACATGTTCACTGCCTATCAGGGATTGATGTGTAATCCATCACGGGCTCAACAATCCTCCAGTGATTACACTACAGGCTCAGCAGGTTCTTCATCGGCATCATCTTCAGCTGTAAATGCTGATTCAACAGCTGCGGGTGCTGGAGGAAGTCAAGAAGGGAGGGGCAGAATAAGGTCGATGAAGGAAGATTTGAAGAATGAATACAAGAGGATGAAGCATGGAGAAAATTCTGAAGCAAAATCCGAGCTGGACAAATATTTGGCAGAGCATACTGAGCCGGATAACAGAAAATTTGACATTCTGAACTGGTGGAAGCTAAATTCTCCAAGGTTCCCTATTCTATCAATGATGGCGCGTGATGTTCTTGCTGTGCCAGTGTCAACTGTTGCATCTGAATCTGTCTTCAGCACTAGTGGTAGGGTTTTGGATCCATACAGAAGCTCATTGACTCCGAAAATTGTCCAAGCCTTGATCTGTGCACAAGACTGGATCAGGGCAGGGATTGCAGACTACAAGAATGACTTCAATGTTGAGGAAACTGCAGCAAATGTAGAGAAACTTGAGGAAGGTATTATACCTCTTAACTTCTTCAATTGTTCATCTTTTGTTTATGCTCATCAACACTTTGTAATTTAAATTACTTACATGAATTGTTGTTTGTCTATTGCAAGAAATGAGGGATTTGTTACTTCAAGATTCGCCTACTGTTGAGTATTGAAATGTGAGTTTAGAGCTGAGAGTGAGACTTGGACGTGTGCAATTCTGCTTGCTACTACCAGAATTCCAGAATTACTTTACTTGTCCTAATCCTTGCCTATTTGTAATTGTAATTGTAATTGAATTTGATCATGCTGATGGAGTCCACACGTAATTGTAGTTGTAATTGTAATTGTAATTGTAATTGTACTTGTCCTAATCAGATGGACAATGCTGATGTTGTGTAATAGTGGATGTCCTGCACTCTCTGGTAAATTCTTGTTTCGGATTTTCTGCATTTGTGCATTTCCTGTTCATGTTTCGGTTATACCGTATACCGACCGTACCGAGGTCGACATCAATCGGTATGACTCTTATCGGTATAGCCCCCTTAACGGCACGGCATCGGTCGGAAAAATGGGCTTTCGGAAAATTCATACCGATGCCTTATCGGCACGGTTTATACCGTACCGACCGTTTGCTCAGCCCTAACAGCAACAAAACTTTTCAACCGCCAACAATTGCATTTACCCAAATCAACACGCAAACCAATTTTTTTTGCGGCACCTTGTCAATATGATTTGCTCTAGTAACCAAAACAACAATTTTCTTTGTCACTTTGCACAAACTGCCACAGGCGCTCTTTGCGCCACCAACGAACACTAATTTTCTTTTTTATTTTTCTTTTTTTTGTCCGCGAACCAATTTTTTTCTTCTGCTTCCAGACACGAACACAAACTCAATGTGTGCTTCTTTTTTTTTTGTTGCGCAGCGATCTTCTCCATTGGACCTTTACAGGCTCCGCTACCAATTGTAGAATATAATAATTCACTGAAAACACAAACTTTTATTATTTAATTTGACTAGGCGACACCTTGGTGCCCCTTACGGTAGCCACACTCACAATTCTTATTGTGCTTCACAGCTACACATAATAATAAAACCCTGACATACCTATTTATAACAGACTCTGACTTAACGGACAAGACTGACTCTTAAACCGAACCGGACTTGGACTCTTAAAAACCAATAACACAAAGACTCTTGAACCCAATTAAAACTAGTTTAGTTTAATACCCAACAAATGGTTTAGGATTAGGGATAGGACTAGTAGTCCAAATATCCCGAATCCATGGACAATTCTTGATGAAATGCATAACTAACTCTGGAGCATTATGGCATCTTGGACATGATGGGTCAATACGTTTGGATACAACATTCAGCTGGACAGGAGCTGTATTTGTACATATCCGCCATGTGAAGGACCGTCATTGATGGATGGAGCATTTTTAGGCACAAATTATACCCTACTTCACGGTATAGGAGCCCGTGCAAAAATCATACTTAAATAATAGAAAACGTAAATGTATAAAATTATATTAAATAAGTTACCTATTAAAATGAAAAATTGATTTAGTCACTGAAAGAAAATTTTAATTTGGTATTAACTAGTTGGTAGAATTTGAACAAAAAAAAAATGATGCCAAGCCCCAATAACATAAAAAAAAAATCCATAAAAACTTTTTTTTGGGTAAATGCATAAAAACTTTTAAGTTAAGTGTGGTATTAACTAGTGTGTAGTATGAAAACTTAAGTTTCATTTTCAGGTTTTACATCTTCTTCAAAAATTTCAATATTTTATCATGCCATGTTTTATTATATCAGTTAACTGACTATTAATCTAAATAATAAAGTCTTGGGCAAGGAAATCTCTCTCTTTGGCCTTACATGTTTTTAGGAGGCTAGAACTATGGCATCTATTTTATTACATAATAGTAGAGTCTTAACTTGATGGGGCTCTGATGTTTTGACACAGGGCACAAAGTTCACACATGATAATTAAAATGAAAAAATGCAACCAAAAGGTCAAGAATAGGAATAATTTTAAAACCACAAAATGTACTATTTCCTAATTATTTTTTTTATTTGAATGATTTTAAATGTTTATTACGATAATGTTGACTCCAAAAATATTTTTTTGGCTAGAAATTTTAGAAGAATTGTAAAGGAAAAAATGAAACATAGTGTTGGACTCACTATCCACTTTTGTCACAACACAAGCCCAAGAAATTCTGTGGCTAAAATATATAAGACCCACACGCTAAGTTTTGATACAAAAAATGCTGAAGCTAGTCCATTTTGTCTCAAACCCCTGCCATGGCAAATTTTTCGAAGCTAAACCCCTTGGAAATTTGTAGTGTCTCATCCGCCAATCCGATATTGTTACTGTAGAGGACATTTTAGGATTGTACATGCCACAACTAACCATCCAAGGATATCATGAGTTCACAAAGCTATTAGTGGCATTGATGAGGTAGTTACAATATTGGAATACAAGTATTGACCAGAGCATTCCATATGATATATAAATATAATGGACCCATGCGCCTAATACCTAAAAACAAAAGCTTTAATAAATCTGAGGTTATATGATGATTGACAAAACCACAAATCTTTCAGGTTTGTTGAATCCTACCTTAGTAGAATTAATCTCAAGTCCTACTAAGATGTGTTTCACTCTTAAAACAAGGTATTTTCAATGAATGATTTAAGAAGATATACAATTAAGCTCAATACTCAAGATTTCATAATTTTGGCTCAGTAGAGAACTGCAAGTATAACTCAAGTTTTTTGATCAGTATAATCTGGTAGTTGACAAATATAAGTTCAGTTCTTTAGTCTTGCTTCAATTTATAGAGGCTGGGGAACAAGAAGCCTTCAAATCTAACGTTCAAGGGTCACTATCAGCTGCATCGGGATTTGGCACGATTGGCACTAGAACGTTCATATTCAAATTTTCTAGGTTGGACTGAATCGAAAGGATCCGTCGTGAAATGTTTCCAGACCTTTTATCAAGCTTCTGTAGAGATCAAACAAGTAGTATACTAAGTTTTATATGTGTGGGAGCTATCTTAGCATATGACTCCAAAACCCAAGGTCACCATGGGCGGTTGAAAGAGACCTCTCATGCATGCTTTCCCACAATCTATTCCACTCACTCATGCTCACCCAATAACCTATTCCATTCACTCCAAGCTTCAAGGATTCAGTTCATATGTTTGGGTAGGTGTTTAGAAGGTAGAGTATAATAATTTTAACCAAAGTTTGTCATAATCAAAACTAATTAAGCTCATGGTTAGATAATTAAGCTAAATAACTAATTATCACTAATTAACTTATTAATTTAGCACTAATGATACATGCTAATTACTTAACCGAATATTATTGACCCTGTGCTGCTCTAGAGCTACAAAGGGAACTGATATAGATAGGCCCAAAGACATGTAAGTTAGCCCAATTATTCATAAAGCCCAGGACCTCAAAAGCTCAGGAAGCCCAAATTTGAAGACAATGTCCGGATCCAATGAACCTAGAAGGCCCATCCTATCAGTTTCTGTGAAGGAAATCCGAACTTATTTGGGCGAAATTCGACCTTGACCACTCACAACGTGGCACTTGGCAGGATAAGACAACCATTTTTGTCCATTAGGCTAACCAATTTTTATAATATAAATTTCACCAAAAAAAATATTTGTAATGTAAAAGCTCAAAAATAGGGCATCTCTCTTTATCTGGGGCTCTTCTCCTCTCTCTCGATTGCCTGTCATATTGTTCACAATTCAACATACCTTTTAGTATACAAACAAAAGAACATACTTTTTATCCCAATTATCTTTATTTTTTTTTACTACACCTTAGTGTAGATTTATCATGTTTTTTTAGTATAACTTAAGTTAGTTTGTTTATTTCCAAAACCAAAACACCAAAACCCGATTTGAGAACGCGCGGCACCATCTGTTCGGTGCTTCAGCGATCGGATCCGGTAGTAGAGGGTCGCTTGCTGTTCACCTTAGCGAACAGAATTTGAAAAACTGTTTAGGGATGCCAATTTTTTGCGGGTGCTCGGATAGTGTATTTCTAGATTTTGACCAAGTAAGTCCGACTTGACCTGGTAGATGACACTGATAGTGTATTACCCATACCCACATTAACTGGGTTTGAGGCTTGGATACGGGTCTGTATTTTATCCTACTTTCAGCCCGGATGAATGAACGAGGCGATGATAATGCTTATGCCAATCATCATGTGCCAAAAATATCAAAATTATTGTAACAAATGATAAGAGGCTCGCCCAGTTCTCACAGTATATTATAGTATACAAACGAAATGTTCCTGAAATTGCAAATGCGATAAGAGAGAGAGAGCCAAGGAGAGACATTTGGACTCTAAATCAGCTTTTCAATTATTCGATGAACCGATGGTAACACACATAACCCCTAAATAATAAATCTATTCTGTACGTAATATCAGATTAGCTTGGTTGAGGTTCAGTTAGCACTCTTATTATATTGAGAGTTCGAACCTTACCGTTCGTCCATGTTGGTTGGTAATCTCTAAAAACCTCCGTAAGCGCTCGTTGAGCCCGGTGGTTTGCCCTGGTCCTGGACTAGGGGAGCCTCCCCTCAACCTAAATTTTATCTTAAAAAAAAATTACACGATGTTATAATCAAATGAAGAGCACAAATTTTGGGTAGGCTCAAAGAAGGATAGCAAAAAAATAAAATGAATTTTTCTTTTGTTGAGGGAGAAACACATGCTATAATTATTAAGGAATGCGACTACATGTGTGTTACGCCAGACCTAATTGGTCGCTGCAAGAACAAGGTCCATATGTAAGAAGCTACAATGCAAATTTTTTTTTTCCAATATCAATAAAATTCTCCCAACACCTCATTTCTCCTAATTGTTAGTAATAATAAATATAAATTGTAATGTTTAAAGCCCCACATTGGCAAGAGAGTAAATATAACAACTAATTGTTCTTCAATTTTTTAACTATTATGAATAGTTTGTCATGAAACGCTGGTTCCTAAGAATGTACAATTGCATGCAGTTGCATAGAAAGAATATGATCGTTGAAACTATATCTTTCAGAGTCTATAAAAGGAATTCCTAAAAGATATCTAAAAACATCTCTTTCTTCCGGTCTGTTTGTTACACATTTCATTCAGAGTTTTGAGGATTTTGTTGTATCCTAGAAGTGTCTCATTCTTTGTTTAAGGGAGTGCACAAAAACACCTTTAAGATAGTATTGTTCACGCCTCAAAACCTATTCCTTCTATCTCCAACAATACAACTTTCCTAACACTAATTAATAATGAAGGGGCAATTTCTACCTTGCTCTTTGCACGTACATTCGTCTTCTTTTTCATGCTTCACTCATGGAAAAAGTAAAGAACCAATACAACACCAAACCTACCCCAGGACCAAGAAAGCTACCCATCATAGGAAACTTCCACCAGCTTTTTTTTTGGTCTCTTCCCCACCAAAGCCTTAGTGAATTGGCCAAGAAACATGGAGGCATCATGCACCTACAGCTCGACAAAGTCTCCAACATAGTGATCTCATCACCAGAATGGGCCAAAGAAATGATGGAAACTCACGATCACACCTTGGCTAAAGACCATACATCCTTACTGGTGACCTCTTCCGCTACAATTTCTCAGACATTGCACTTGCACCATACGGACCTTCTTGGAGGCAATTGAGGAAGATTTGCCAGTTGGAGCTGTTGAGTCCAAAATGCGTCCAGTCGTTTAGTCTGATCCGGGAAGTAGAGGTGTCGAAT
>JAKUCV010007432.1:130028-161299 GCA_028386065.3 Turnera subulata | reverse complement strand
TTCCTTTTAAACCTCTTTCTTCCAGAACAACTCCAGAAGAAAGTCCTTTTAAATCATTGTCCCAAATGTTCCCACAAGAAACCAGGCCTCCCCGTCGATCATATCGGCGTAGCCCTAGTCCTCCACCAGAACGACATCATCGTCGAGAGGGAAAAGAACCGGCAAGAGATCATTCTCCCTCTTTGATGATCAAAAGACCACGGCTTGTCGCACAAAATACGATTGGTAGCATAAGGTTCTACCCAAATGACTTGATATTGATTATGAGGGGATATACTCCCCTGTGGTGGATACAATTATTTTAAGTGTTTAATAAGTGAAACGCCCGTATCCCAAAATAACCAATTAAATTAATTATAATATGTGAAATGACCAAATTGTCCTTATGTCTCTGGACACGATATAAACAAGATAATTATCATTTAATTATGCAATATATTATACAACACACTGTAACAATTGAGTATGCAGTGGAAGACAAACAAATGTGACAACATGTATACATTATTGATGCACACGCAATATGCATAGTTTTAAGCATGATTTTAGGCATGATATGTGCTCATTCTTTCATGATTATATGCCTCCTATGCATAATTCCGTCATATTTCCTGTAATCCCACCCCTTACTGCATGATTAGTGATTTTAGATGCATTTCGACCAATTCGGGAAGATTTCATTGAAGAATTTGAAGATACAGCCTCAGCCACAGCATGAGCCTGTTGCGGAACCTGTGAGCCTGTCCCTGTGCCTCAGCCACAGCATGAGCCTGTTGCAGAACCCTTGAGCCTGTGGATGAGGCTGTGTTTACTGCAGTTTCACTTGTAGGCCGCAGACCATCTTCAAATCACAAGATCCCCACTGAAACTCACAATCCTCACCTCCATCCAAAGAGAACCTATGATGTTTCATCATCTACAGAAGAGGCTGTCACAGCATCAGCCTGTGCATCAACAGCCCCAGCCTGTGCATCCTGCAAAATTCAGAAATCGCAGGAGGAATATAAAATTACACCACTTGCACCACATGCTCCACTAACATAAACAAACATTCTCCTCACGTTTCCAGTGGAATTTCCAGAGGAAAAAGAGATAGGCACATGCCACTCAGAGGGAATTCACCTTAAAGAACAATTATCCTCTGCAAAGGGTGCCTTGGAACTCACAACCCACCAATCAACTTGCTGCCCATCATGCCTATCCTGACACACACGTTGGAGGAAAGAGGAGCCAACTTGCCCAAACACCCGTGCTCTCCAGCAAGTTGAGAGGAGGAAGAGAAGGGAGTTGCATCTACAAAAGGGTGAAGAGAAGAAGAGAAAGGCATCCTGGCATCGGGGAATCCCGGATCAACACCCAGAAATTCCTTAGTTGCAGAATTCTTTAGAACAGAGGTAGGACCCAGAAACACCAAAGGTCCAAGGGAAAACACGGTTCTGCAGCCTTTCAGGGCAGTAACCGTGTTGTCCCTAACCTCCAGATTGTTCAAAAACACTATGCCAATCCATTCTTCCATTGATTCTGTAACCTTGGTTATGAACTAAACAACCCCTTCTTAGGTTGAAGGGGGAAGCATGTATCTGGTTTTTGCGAAATAAAATTGCTCATGTTCTTAACCATATTTCTTGCTTTAGTTGTTGAGAGCTTTCTTCATGTCTAGGTTCTGATCAAACCCATGCATGAACATAGGTAGCTAGGTGAAGGACCGAAAGGAGAAGCCATAGCTACTAGAACAACAACAACAAACTCTTAGTTTTCAGCTTGTGACGGGTTAGAAACTAATTAAGGAATTAGCCTCAACACCAATCTTAATCCCCTGAGTTTGACCAATGCGAAAGCACATGGAAGATGAGAACCATGGGAGGCACCTGTGAGCAAAAGCAAATGGGTGCAGTATAGGTTAAGAGCGCCTGCAAGAACCAATCTTATAATTAATTCCCTTGCTGTCAACAGCATCAGGGCACAGCCTCATTCCGTGACAGCATAGTCAAGAGATAACCCTACTCCTAATTTGATTCTTGATTGATTATTGGGTGGCATATTCTTAGTTTAGTAGCAGCCTGGTGAAGGACCGAAAGGAGAAGCCAGGAGTGCTAGACCTACGATAGTCAGCCTTCACTCCTTAGACATTCGAAAGAAGATAGGGAGAGACTGTGGGTATTAGCACCAACATTAAACTTCATCCTTAAGTGGACGTCTACTCTAGTGACAGGGGGTAGATAGAAGCTTAGGGAACTATCAATAAGATTGAAAGCAGTTGATAGTACCTTAGGTTGGGAGCCCCGTCAAGACATCTCATTAGTCACAGCCTTACCCACAGGCTCAGCCTGTGATGAGGCTGTCGAGCAATTTACACGCATAAGACAGAGCATGTGAACCCCCGAATGCCTATGAATTCACCATTCCTGATCTCTTCTTCGTTTAAATAATTGTTACATTTATTTTACCACTTATTTTACTTCTTAATTATTATTCACCCAAATCCATCTTTGTTTAATTGTTTTCAAGTCTAGTTTGTCCGAAATTGAAGGAAAACGGATTCAACCCAGTCCCTGTGGATACGACCTTGATAAAAGTACTACAACAACCCTGTGCACTTGTATGATAGCACACGCATCAAGTTTTTGGCACCGTTGCCGGGGACTGGCGCTTGGAATCTTTTACTTTTTATTTGTGACTTATTAGGCTTTTTGTACTTAACCTTTTTTTTTTCCAAGTTGAAGTTTTTAGGTGGTGCATGCCCCAAACTAGGAGCAAGAAGCCATCTCTAACCTTCCACCAAGGGATTGAAAGGACAGCTCGTGAGTTTCGCAAGAAGAGCAAGCAGAAATAACAAACCATGGCGAACAGACTCAATAAAGGAGCACACCCAGAGGTTGAATAGGCTCAGCCTATGCGACCTTACATCCCCATGTCACAACTCCTACAACCACCCACCACCATCATCCACAACAGTATAGCCATCCCAGATGTAGACACCCCTTATGAAATCAGAACAAACCTGCTCAGCATGTTGGAGAGGCGCACATTTGGAGGCTTATCCTCAGAAGATCCAAATTCACACTTGCAGAATTTTTTGCGGGTGTGCAGCACTGTGAATATAGCAGGGATGACCAAGGAGCAGCTGTACATGAGAGTATTCCCATTCTCACTCAGAGATGCAGCATTCGAATGGCTTAACAACCATGAGGCAGGTCATTTTACAGATTGGGACAGCCTGGTCAGAGCTTTCTTGAAGGAGTACCACCCATCGAGCAAAGCTGCAAACTTGAGGCAGCAGCTGATAGGATTTTCCCAATGATATGATGAATCCATTCGTGATGCTTAGGAGCGCTTCAAGGGAATGCTGAGGAGAAGCCCAAACCATAGAATTGATGAGGCCATGCAGCTTGAGCAATTTTATTGCGGCCTAAGTGATGAAGACCAGAATACTCTCGACAAAATGGCGAATGGTTCATTTCTGGACAAGGATTACAATGATGGAGTTGCCATTCTCGAGGCTCTGTCAAAAAGGAAAACCCAGATCAGAGGAGTTAAGGCCTCTGGAATAATTGGAGTGGACAGAGTAACCAAGCTGGAGGCAGAAATAGAAGCCCTCAGAAAATAGTTAGGGGCTGCTCACGTCAAGGCAGCCACATCCACAGCCTCAGACTGTGAAGGATGTGGGGGACCTCACAACACATCCAGTTGTCCCCTCTTCACCGAATGTGATTTTGAACAGGCTCACTACATCCAACAGAGGCAAGGAAAGTATGGAAACACTTACAATCCTTCTTGGAGAAATCATCCAAATTTCTCCTGGAAAGTACCAAATGAAGAGAGGAATCCACCACAGCCTCAATTCCAGCGACAAAATCAAGGAGGACAGCCCTAATACCAAAGACAAAACCAAGGAGGACAGCAAGGCAACAACACCGACATGATGAGCATGCTGCAGTCCATCTTGGAGAACCAGAACAAGATGAGTGAGGAAATTAGTTAAATCAAATCCCACAACAGAATTCTCGAAAATCAAATTGCTCAACAAGCCTCTATGTCCACTAATCAGCAAGGAACCCTTCCAGGGAAACCAATAGAGAATCCAAGGAATGAGCATTGCAAGGCTGTAACACTTCATAGTGGGAAGGAATTAAGGGGCACAGCACCAAGACAGCCTGATGCTGTAGGACAGACAACATCAACATCCAACTCAGGGCAAACAATGCAGACACAGGCTGAGCCCGTGGGTGAGCCTGTGAATACTAAGAAGGCCGAGAAATAGCCCCAGACAGTTCGACCCTATCAGCCTCCTCTCCCATATCCAGAAGTGTACCTCAAGTCCAAGCTGGAAAAGCAATTCAGTAAGTTTAAGGAGATGCTGAATAAACTCTATGTTAATGTTCCTTTTAGTGATGTGGTTACACAGATGCCGTCATATGCCAAGTTCCTCAAGGACATCTTGACCAAGAAAAGAACAATTGACGACATCGAGACAGTAGCCATGATAGCCCAGGGGAGTGCCCTCATTTAGCACCATCCGCCCAGAAAATGCTCAAACCCAGGAAGCTTTACAATCCCTCTAAACATCGGGGACAAGAAGATTGAGGGAGCCCTATGCGATTTAGGAGCTAGTGTCAGCCTGTTGCCGCTCTCCATCACTCAGAACCTGAACCTTGGGGACATCAAACCCACAAGGATGACAATCTAGCTAGCAGACCTATCACTTGTATATCCTGTGGGAGTGCTGGAAGATATTCCAGTAAAGGTTGGGAACTTTTACATACCAGTAGATTTTGTGGTGATGAATATGACCGAGGATGAGAAGACACCCATCATTTTGGGGCGTCCCTTCTTAGCTACAGTAGGAGCTATGATTGATTGTGCAAACGGAACATTGACGCTACAACTAGGAGAAGATACGGTGGAGTTCAGTGTCCAGAAGGCGCAAAGAACAGAATTTAGAACAGGAAAGTGCTGCATGGTTGATGATGTACCAGACCCTGTTGATGCACTTGTCAAGGCATCTCAACTGATGGAGACACATGAGGATGAATTGCTTGGTTGCCTAGTCAATGGGCTCATAGATGGAGATGAGAAAGCTCTGCAACAAGTGGAAAAATTCCTGTCAGAAGAAACTGTGTCTGAAATCGACAAACAGGCTTATGCTGTGGACCAACAGGCTGAGCTTGTCACAGAGTTTGTTTGCACTCCAGCACCAGAATCCGACGCACCAAGGGTAGAAATGAAACCTCTACCACCCAAGCTCAGGTATATCTACTTAGATACTGACAATTCCTCATTTCCCATCATTATTGGAGCTGACCTTTCACAGGAGGAAGAGGAAAAGGTACGCACAGTAGTCAATAAACACCGCAAGGTAATAGGATATACCATTGATGATCTGACAGGTATTAGTCCTAATCTTTGTATGCATCGCATTCTTTTGGAAGAAAACTGCAAACCTATAATAGAACCCAGAGGAGGCTGAATGAAAATATGAAGGAAGTGGTTAAAAAGGAAATTTTAAAGTTACTTGATGCTGGGATAATTTATCCAATTTCAGATAGTCCTTGGGTTAGTGATGTACATGTGGTGCCTAAAAAGAGAGGTATGACAGTAGTAAAGAATGAAAAAGAAGAACTCATACCAACTAGGACTGTCACAGGCTGGAGGATGTGCATAGACTATAGAAAACTCAATAAGGCCACTAGAAAAGATCATTTTCCTTTGCCATTCATAGATCAGATGTTAGAGAGACTTGCCCAGCACAAACATTTTTGTTACCTAGATGGATACTCTGGATTTTTCCAGATCCCAATCCACCCAGGTGATCAGGAGAAAACTACATTTACATGCCCCTACGGCACATTCGCATATAGGCGCATGCCATTTGGCCTATGTAATGCACCAGCCACCTTTCAGCGATGCATGATGGCCATTTTCCATGACCTGATCGAGCACATAATGAAGGTATTTATGGACGACTTCTCTATTTATGGCACTTCTTTTGATCTCTGTTTGACTAACCTTGAAACAGTGCTTAAACGGTGTGAGGCTATGAACCTAGTACTAAACTGGGAAAAATGCCATTATATGGTTACAGAAGGTATTGTACTTGGACACAAAATCTCAGGACGAGGTATAGAGGTGGATGAAGCTAAGATTGATGTTATTGAAAGACTTCCACCTCCAACCTCTGTTAAGGCAATTCGGGCTTTTCTTGGTCATGCAGGCTTTTATAGGCGCTTTATTAAGGATTTTTCAAGGATTGCAAAACCTTTGACAAATCTCCTTAGTAAGGATGCCAAATTTGTATTTGGTGATTCTTGTCTGAATGCATTTAACAGGATTAAGGCCGCATTGACCACGGCCCCAATCATCCAGCCCCCAGATTAGAGTCAGCCCTTTGAAGTCATGTGTGATGCAAGCGACCATGCATTAGGAGCTGTGTTGGGGCAGAGAAAAGACAACAAAATTCATGCCATATACTATGCAAGTCGCACTCTGGATGAAGCACAGATCAATTATACCATAACTGAAAAAGAGCTTCTAGCGGTAGTCTTTGCAATTGGAAAGTTTAGAGCATACTTGCTGGGATCTAAGGTCATCATCCACACTGACCATTCGGCATTGAAGTACTTGTTGACCAAGAAGGAAACCAAGCCAAGACTTCTTAGGTGGATCCTACAACTCCAGGAGTTTGACCTCGAGATTCAAGATAAGAAGGGCACAGAGAATGTGGTAGCTGACCATCTCTCCAGATTGCCTCCAGATCACTTGCCAAGGGACCACATACCTATTGATGATCATCTCCCAGACGACAGCCTCATTGCAATAATTCACAGTGTCAATCACAGGCTGATGTCGTGGTGTGGAAGCCCGTATCCCAATTTAATAAAATAAAATAATTAAATAAAAGAGAGTCACCAAAATACTCTTGAAACCCGGGATACGAATACTGATGCCTCAGCATACAAGCATTTTCCAATATTATTTATTAACAACGAGATGTCATAAAAATAAATGAGATCAACCGGCTTATAAAGTCGTAAGCCACCACGGCATCACGCCGAAATAATATCACAAAATTAAACTCTGGCAAAACGCCTTTATAGGGGTAATACTTTTATGACATCTCGAATAATTTCTCATGCAGCGGAAGATGGAAATATTAATAAAAATCAAGATAGAAAATATCATGCATATGGCCCTATGGATCCCACCGAGAGATGATGCTCAACTACCTGCTGAAGTGTCTGCGTCTGAACTCCGAGTCGATAGTATAAGTGGGACAGCACGCTAACTAAAGTCTGAAAAACAACGGTGGCGATTATGTGAGTCGCCTACTCAGTGAACATTAAAAGTCTAAGTATACATGAAAGTGAAGTCATGCTCGTAGGATGAGTAGCTCACGAGCACAAGCACAGCATACAAGCAAATCAGAATCACACACCAACACATAAACATCTTATTGTATTATTGTTCTGATTAGTTAGGTTCAAAGCATTATTTGATTGTTACATTTATTATTTTTATTATTATGGGCCCTCTACTGTGAGTCAAGTCTCGGTAGCGCATCTGATCAGATCAGGGTGTGAAACCCAAATGTCAAACCTCAGAAGGGGTAGATTCTGAGGCCAAAAACCACTGATAAATCTCGAGTGGCCGCTAGCTACCTGAGGGTGCACTCAGACACATCTAACCGGTGCAAGTCTTCCAGGGGTGCACCTACATTCCCTGGGCATGCTAAACAGCATAATGTGACCCGAGGGTACCCAACCCTCCCTCGAGGCTACCAACCGATACACAGTAGAATTTAGTATTTTATTTTTTTTAATTATATTTTGATACTTCCTTTGAAATACATTATGTCTTTCAGGGATGTGTGAATTGTATGTGCCCCTGTTTCAACCGGCCTTCGGCCCATAACTACACACTATCACCAAAGCATATTACATGTTATATTTCATAGCATTGTTTCATATAGAAATTAGGCATGTGAGAACAAGCAGGTATATAATTCAAATCATCACATGTAGCAAACAAGGCAAGTAAACAAACAAACCACACCAACATGCATTCACAAAACATATATAAAAAGACTTGTAATGTCACCTCAAAATGCAGATTATGACTTCTTCCCGATCCGAGTCTACAGCTCCCGAGGTATCTCCCGTGCCTGGTTACCGGCACATAATATAATCACTAAACCAATTTTAGGAATAAAAATGTGTATGTATGCTAATGGTATGTTTCAATCGAGTAACTCCCGACCCTAACTAACCGATTATAAGATTTCCGGGTCTAAGTCCAAAAGGATATTTTCTTCTTCCATAACTCCAATGATTAGGGATCTAAGGTTCATCGTTTTAAGTTCATTAACGGTTCTTGGGCCTAAAGCCCATTAAATCCTTAATCACAAATTCCGGCCCGAAGGCCCACCTCTTTAAGTCCATATTTTTACCGATTATGTAATTGGGCTTCGAGCCCGCTCTTAATGTCCGTGAATTTAATTATCCTTGATTAGGTCTTAAGTCTATCACTTTAAGTCCATTTGAACAACCTAGGCTTCAAATTGAAATTATTGGGCCTGGGCTCGGTTTTTCCTAAAACCGTCCTAAAGTCGTTTCCGAGCCCAAGAGTTGATCGGCCTATGATCTATTCGTGTCGGTAAGTTCTCCCCGGCCACACACTCTATCTCTCCACTCTCGGTAATCCATAATTCACTAAAAATATATAAATAAATGTATTTCGGTAAATAAATTCCAAAATTTAAATACATCGCATAACCGAGACAAACATAGGTAATTACCGTCTAACACTCGTAAAACGAGACAATCTATCCGTTGGGCAGAGTTCGAGCCTTTGCCGGAAAATTCCCGAGCCCTCGCTGGAACAGTGCGCGCTCGCCGGATTCCGGTCACCTCGCCGGAATTTCGCCGGAGTCCAAAAACTAACCAACAAACAACTGCCATCATCCCAACAATCATCCAACACCAAAACTCAATTCAATACACAACCCACAGAATTCCAATTCCTTATTTTTTTTTTCTTTTTCCCATATTCACAGAAGTATCAACACTAATTGAAATGGAGATTTGGCTAAGTAAGGCTTACCCGGAAAAATCACTGCCAACTTGCCCGGAGCCCAACCTAAGTCCACGCTTCGCCTGCTAGATCAATCCAGCGTCATCCCACACAAGTCCGGCAGCAACCACGCCTGCCCACCGTACATCACGACCGACCCGACCGAGCGCCACAGCCAAGACCACAACAGGTCCGACCACCACCGATCCCAACTCAGTTGCACACGCCACTGAAGCAACACAAAAGAGGTAATACCGTCACCAAGAACCCCAACATGCCCGGAAAATATAGCCGCAACCACCATCAACAATTTAACAAAACACAGAACCCGATATGGTTCGATCCCGCACACCCAACTCGAATCGAAAAGAATCAAAAGAAAAGAAAGAGGGCGAGTCGGCGACTTACCCCAATAACAGCGGACAGCGGTGCCCCGCGGCCGTTCGTGTGTAGTCGCGTTCGCCTTGGTAGCCCTCTCTTGGGTTGCAGTGGTAGCGGCGTCAAAGGAAGAAGAGAATGGGTGGGCAACGCTTACCAGTGAAGGCGGCAGCGCTAATGGGGCCCGAGCTCGTCCTCGAGTTCTCCACCGGCGCCGACTTAAACCCGATTGGCTTGCTCGTCGCAAACTCGTGGCGACAGAAGACGTCTCTCTGGCTCGTGAGTATGGCGGCGCGTAAACGAAAGAGAAGTACCGCGTGGCAGCGACCGAGCGAGAGAGGAAGGAGGTTTGTATCCCAGAACCAAGAACTGGAATGGGGAGGAGAGTGGAAGAAGGAGAAGAAATCGGAAAGGAAAAGGGAGAGGTGGTGAGTATCATGCCGTTGTTGGCATGATTGAAGGTGAGGTGTGGGGGACATAGCCGTTGCAGCCGGCGGCTGAGTGGGGAAGTAACGGCAGGAAGAAAAGAAAGAAGGAGAAGGAGAAAAGAAAGAAAGAAAAGAAGAAAAAGAGGGGTGCGCCTAGGCTGAGCTTGACCTAGCCAGCCAGACGACGTGTCGTCTGGTTTGGCTTGGTCAACTCGCCGGGTTGACCCTTTTTTTTTTTTAAACGTAAAACGACGTGGTTTAAACCGAAACTACGTTAAACGCCGTGTTTCATCCCGAAACTCGTTTTATGTCCGACAAAGCTCAAAAGCGACATATTACCGCTTAAAATTGATAAATCCAATGGGAAAATAAATTTTTATTTCAATTACCGAAATCCGGAATTTTTTTTATAAACCCTAAAACGAAAAACCGGGGCGTTACAGTTCTACCCACCTTAAAAAGAATTTCGTCCTCGAAATTCAATCATTAAGTCTGTAGGTCCTACCACGATAAGTTTCTGGTATTCTCCACCAGATGTCCGAACTCAACGCGAGATATCGCTTATACCCTTAAGCGATGTTTCCTCCGCTTATATAAACCGAACCTAATAACTGAGAACTCACACACAACCATGGACTCACCACTAAGATCCCGTACTACCTCTGACTCAGAGGATAACAGTTACATCGGTGGTAGGGCTTTCCCGACAAGCTCCAATGAGGAACCTCCTAAGAAGCGGTTCAAGATCAGCATCATCGGCCTGAAGGAGCATATGGTGGTTCCTCCAAAACGGCGAAAGAAGCGTATAAGCAAGGAAGGACCTTCTGGTAACAAGGATGCAAAAGATAGGAAAGGCAAGGCAACAGCTGAGTCCAGCACACCACTGCAGATAATGAAGCAACTGGACACTTCACTGAAGAAGGTCCACACTGCAGTGATGCAAATTGAACTGGCCTGTATGGGACTCTCTTGTCAGGTCGCGAATATACAGAAACTTGTAACCGATCTGAAAAATCATGTAACTCCGTAGAGTGCTTCCCTTTTGTTGTACAATGTTATGAAATTAATAAAATAAGCTTCCTTCTTAAATCGAAATTCTTCTGTTACAAAATCTCGTGTTATACAGGTTTAAAACAGCAATAAAGGTACGAAATCAAACATAAGGGAATTATAAATGAACCAAAACCCGTTTAATAAAGTCAAAGCATTAAGAGGTTATAACAAAACATGTTTCTGTGTTCGGCACTCTAGTTTGATCGTGAACATCCTCGATCCCGAGAAACGTAACGCACACAGCTAACGGTGACGTTGGTATCCCTCGTGGAAAGACGTCCGTTATCTCACAAGGCGATGATCACGGGAACATCCTATTTCCTCAAAAGAAACGTTACCCACTTGTCCCTAAAGTCTGCTTGAGCCAAAAAATGTCGGTCAAGTCTCGTATCTCTCCACGCTGTCCGAATAGCTGTAAGCTTGTCGCTCACGCACTCTACTCGAGGTGTGGTCCCCACGGTCTAGCCACAACGGTCACGAGTGCATGTGACAAAGGATGTGGGAACAAGTCTTAAGGAGACTAAAATGAGGTAGCCCAGGAAATTGAAAATTGTAAGGTAGAGAAGGACTGATAACCTCTGGCATTTATCGCCCGAACAACAAACACATAGCGTGTCGAAGCAATAAATGAGGCAACGGTAAAATTTCAAAACGCAGACACTTGAAATTCGAACGTAATAAACACGCTCCTCCTAAGGTTATAAAAGACGGTAGGATAAGGGGTAAGTCATCAAAATCGTTTTTAAAGCAGCCACACGCCCAGACAAAGAATCCTCAAGACTCAAGAAAAACTAAACACCCACATATCCAGAACACAATGCCTGCCCCATCATTAGTTTTCTTTGTCGAAGGTGCCAACCTTGGCAGAAGGAACCGACTGGCCTACAGCATGGTCAATGAACGTGCCGAAGAACTACCGAACGAGCTCGGCAGGATGCCCCGATTGGTCTTCGTTGACGAGCTATACTCATCGCGGTTCTTTGTCACTCCAATGGAAGAGGTGTTCTTCCTGGAGGATCGCGGCACTCTGAGGACATCCTACTACGGATCGGCAAACTCCGTGATGTTCTTCATCTCCGACAAGCTTCAGGAGTTCAACCTGGAGTCTACTTGCCAGACTGTGGAGCAAGGCGCCTATTACCAGCTCTCGATGACGGCTCAGAACGTACCCAGAATGAAGCGCTTACCTCCAACTTGGCCAAAGGTACGGCTGCTGGTGTGGAACTGTAGAGGAGTTACAAGGCGCGCTCAAGAGTTCTCACGTACGCTGAGGGACTTGAAGAACCAGTATAAACCGAATATGGTTCTTCTGACGGAGACGCAGTGGCAACCTCGGGACGATCACGGTCTCATCCCTCTCCGATTCCCTCAAGCTAACCGGTTCGAGATTCCTGGCCAGCGCGACAGAGGCGGCATGTGGCTCTCGTGGAGCGACAGAGTCACGGTCAACATCAACAGCGATCCCAACAGCTTCCGTGTCAACGTCGTTCCGAACCGTTAGATGTATTTTTCATTTTAATAAAATATCAAAATCGTTGTAATATTTCCCTTTTTATAAAATATAAAATATCAAAATCAATGTAATGTTCCCCTCCTTTGTAATATTATTGTTAGTTTTAATAATATTTATATTTCTGCTTAATTATGGTATAACTTTCCACTTATGTGAATGTTCCTTGAAGCAAACATTAACATCTTCCATTTATTAAAATTCATCTTATCCTTCAGCATTGTGCATGTCTTGCGTGGATCCATAACGACGCCTATATGAATGCAAACAAGTCGAAAAACGTTTTTAGAAATTATAAATCTGAAACAGGCTTATGCACAGGGAAAAATCACTTGAGAACCCAAAGATCTGAAGCCCGCTCCGCTACCAACTGTGGAAGCTCGTATCCCAATTTAATAAAATAAAATAATTAAATAAAAGAGAGTTACCAAAATACTCTTGAAACCCGGGATACGAATACTGATGCCTCAGCATACAAGCATTTTCCAATATTATTTATTAACAACGAGATGTCATAAAAATAAATGAGATCAACCGGCTTATCAAGTCGTAAGCCACCACGGCATCACGCCGAAATAATATCACAAAATTAAACTCCGGCAAAACGCCGTTATAGGGGTAACACTTTTATGACATCTCGAATAATTTCTCATGCAGCGGAAGATGAAAATATTAATAAAAATCAAGATAGAAAATATCATGCATATGGCCCTATGGATCCCACCGAGAGATGATGCTCAACTACCTGCTGAAGTGTCTGCGTCTGAACTCCGAGTCGATAGTATAAGTGGGACAGCACGCTAACTAAAGTCTGAAAAATAACGGTGGCGATTATGTGAGTCGCCTACTCAGTGAACATTAAAAGTCTAAGTATACATGAAAGTGAAGTCATGCTCGTAGGATGAGTAGCTCACGAGCACAAGTACAGCATACAAGCAAATCAGAATCACACACCAATACATAAACATCTTATTGTATTATTGTTCTGATTAGTTAGGTTCAATGCATTATTTGATTGTTACATTTATTATTTTTATTATTATGGGCCCTCTACTGTGAGTCAAGTCTCGGTAGCGCATCTGATCAGATCAGGGTGTGAAACCCAAATGTCGAACCTCAGAAGGGGTAGATTCTGAGGCCAAAAACCACTGATAAATCTCGAGTGGCCGCTAGCTACCTGAGGGTGCACTCAGACACACCTAACCGGTGCAAGTCTTCCAGGGGTGCACCTACATCCCCTGGGCATGCTAAACAGCATAATGTGACCCAAGGGTACCCAACCCTCCCTCGGGGCTACCAACCGATACACAGTAGAATTTAGTATTTTATTTTTTTTAATTATATTTTGATACTTCCTTTGAAATACATTATGTCTTTCAGGGATGTGTGAATTGTATGTGCCCCTGTTTCAACCGGCCTTCGGCCCATAACTACACACTATCACCAAAGCATATTACATGTTATATTTCATAGCAGTGTTTCATATAGAAATTAGGCATGTGAGAACAAGCAGGTATACAATTCCAATCATCGCATGTAGCAAACAAGGCAAGTAAACAAACAAACCACACCAACATGCATTCACAAAACATATATAAAAAGACTTGTAAAGTCACCTCAAAATGCAGATTATGACTTCTTCCCGATCCGAGTCTACAGCTCCCGAGGTATCTCCCGTGCCTGATTACCGGCACATAATATAATCACTAAACCAATTTTAGGAATAAAAACGTGTATGTATGCTAATGGTATGTTTCAATCGAGTAACTCCCGACCCTAACTAACCGATTATAAGATTTCCGGGTCTAAGTCCAAAAGGATATTTTCTTCCTCCATAACTTCAATGATTAGGGATCTAAGGTTCATCGTTTTAAGTTCATTAACGGTTCTCGGGCCTAAAGCCCACTAAATCCTTAATCACAAATTCCAGCCCGATATGGTTCGATCCCACACACCCAACTCGAATCGAAAAGAATCAAAAGAAAAGAAAGAGGGCGAGTCGGCGACTTACCCCAATAACAGCGGACAGCGGTGCCCCACGGCCGTTCGTGTGTAGTCGCGTTCGCCTTGGTAGCCCTCTCTTGGGTTGCAGTGGTAGCGGCGTCAAAGGAAGAAGAGAATGGGTGGGCGACGCTTACCAGTGAAGGCGGCAGCGCTAATGGGGCCCGAGCTCGTCCTCGAGTTCTCCACCGGCGCCGACTTAAACCCGATTGGCGTGCTCGTCGCAAACTCGAGGTGACAGAAGACGTCTCTCTGGCTCGTGAGTATGGCGGCGCGTAAACGAAAGAGAAGTACCGCGTGGCGGCGACCGAGCGAGAGAGGAAGGAGGTTTGTATCCCGGAACCAAGAACTGGAATGGGGAGGAGAGTGGAAGAAGGAGAAGAAATCGAAAAGGAAAAGGGAGAGGTGGTGAGTATCATGCCGTTGTTGGCATGATTGAAGGTGAGGTGTGGGGGACATAGCCGTTGCAGCCGGCGGCTGAGTGGGGAAGTAACGGCAGGAAGAAAAGAAAGAAGGAGAAGGAGAAAATAAAGAAAGAAAAGAAGAAAAAGAGGGGTGCGCCTAGGCTGAGCTTGACCTAGCCAGCCAGACGACGTGTCGTCTGGTTTGGCTTGGTCAACTCGCCGGGTTGACCCTTTTTTTTTTAAACGTAAAACGACGTGGTGTAAACCGAAACTACGTTAAACGCCGTGTTTCATCCCGAAACTCGTTTTATGTCCGACAAAGCTCAAAAGCGACATATTACCGCTTAAAATTGATAAATCCAATGGGAAAATAAATTTTTATTTCAATTACCGAAATCCGGAATTTTTTTTTATAAACCCTAAAACGAAAAACCGGGGCGTTACAAAATCTTTTTGGATTGGTTGGATTTTGTGTTGGCTCGGTCGTTGGGTTAATGCTTGTATAGATGAACTAATTCAGGTTACAAGAGTACTAGTTTTTAAATAATACATTTGTAACAGCCCGGGTAAAAATTTGGATTTTTACCGGGACTGTAAAAGTCATTATACAGTGATTTACCGAAAGAATTAATCTTGGGTAATTAATTCAAGGTAAATCGGGCGTCATTTTTCGTAACCGAGGTTTTTCCCGCACTCGAGATTTTTCCGTGGATTTTTCGGGCCTAAGTTGGTATTTTTCGGGTCTCGGAATTCTCAGAAAAATCACACCGGAAAATAACTAAGGGGGTATTAGTTATTTTCTGGTCCGAACCGGACTCGCTCCATAATGCAGACAAGCTGCATTATTGAAGGATTCACAGGTGGCACAGTATTTTACGGTTTATAAAAAGAGAGCAGGAGAGGGGAAGAGAGGAAGAAGAGAAGAGAAAAAGAGAGAAAAAGGAAAGGAAAAAAAAAGAGAGGAAAAGAAAAAAAGAGAAGGTAAAAAAAGAAAAAGAAAAAAAAGTCAGAAAAAAAAGAAGCAGAAAAAAAAGAAACCAATCAGAAAATAGAGAAAAGAAAAGAAAATGAAAGAAAAATAAAAAGAAATGAAATGAAAAGAAAAGAAAATAAGGAAATAAAAAAAATACAGAAAAAGAGAGTGAACAGTGCGTCACCCGAGCTCCTCCCCGACACTGTTCACTCCGTAGCGTTCCAGGCTGCCTCTCGACGCACTGCCCACACCATCGCCTTCGCCGTGCCATGGCGACCTCGAAGCCGTCGTCCCCGTCGCCTTCCGCCGCGAGACGCGCAGCCGGCGAGCTTTGACCCACGAGCAGACCCGCGGATCTGCTTCTCCTCCACTCTACTCAGCCGCCGTGACGCCTCGCGCCGCCTTTCCACCGCCCATGGAGTCGCCATCGTCCGCCGCTGCTGTTGGTGTGCTCGCTTCCCTTCCTCGCGCTCTCGCCGTCAACGCCAGCCGCTGCAACCCGAGGTGAGCAGATCCGGGTTTGTTGACCCGCGCGCTTGGTCGGGTCGTGTTCGCTAAATCGGGCTATGGGCTGTGCTGGGCTGCTGCCTTGGTCTGGGCCGCACTGTATTTTTTTTTAAAAAACAAAAAATATATATATATGTATTTATTTATTATTCTGGTATTTAATTTTAGAAAAAAATATATATACACTTTGGGAAAATTATGATCAAATTAATTCTGATATTTTGGGGAAAATATAAATATATATACATGGATAAATAATTAAGTTATGTTTTGGAAAACTATTATTATTTGGAAAAATATATAAATATCATGAAAATAATTCCTGAAAATTTTATATATATATTATTTTCCCTGGAAAATTATGGTTGTGGAATATATTTATTTAGAAAAAGATAAATACTATATATATTTTCTGGAAATTATATATACGTTATTTTTTTTCAGAAAATTATGGTGATTATATTTTGGGAAAGTATAATTAATTTATGAAAATATTTTGAAAAAAGTTTTAATTAAAGTATGGTACCGAAATTATATTCGGATATACGTACGGTATAATATTTTCGGTAAAAGATGATAATAAAGGATATGTAACCGGGATGGGTTATTTCGCAGTTTTGGCATCATAGCATACCGATTATGTGCATTTATGTGGGCATGTTGTTTTGCTGTATAGGTTTGGATATCGGGCAGTTTCCCGAGGAGCCGGCGTCGGACCGGTCATTGTCTCCGGAGTTGAGTAATCGGCCAAGGTGAGGATGGATTTCCTTCAATATGTGCCTGTATTACTCGGTTGTTGTGTTTGTTGATTATTGCACTGTTGCGTGTTGCATTTGTTGTGATTGTTGTCGGGATGTTTATCCCAGTATCTTGATTGGTTTTTGGGATGTTTATCCCCATGCTTTGAGTTTTAGATGTCTATTTTTGTGTCTTATGGTATAAGTATAACGGAATAAATAATAAATTGTGATAAGGATGTCGATCCTTGTATTTGGATAGGGATGTCTATCCCGGTATTTTGGATAGGGATGTTGATCCCTGTGATTTGATTTTGATGATGATAATATAATAGTCACGTGATAAGTAGTGGTATGACTCGATGGTTTAAGACTGTTTTGTGGTGGCCATGACCTGGGTTACTTGTGATAAGCATGTCTATGCTTGGGATGTCTATCCCATGATTATTTTTGGGTTGTCTATCCCTGGGTTCATATTTTTGGGATGTCGATCCCTGGGTTCTCTTGGATTTGGTCTGGCACCCGAAATATGTTGATAACCAGGTAAGACCCCTAGCTTATCCGTGACGGGGCCCGGAAAGAAAAAATTGGAAAATTGGATTTTTGTTTTAGTCTTTTTGGTCTTGGATCGGTTTTGGGTCGAGTCTTTGTTTTGGTCTGTTTGGCTGTTTAGCCTGTGTTTGACCTTGAGTAACTATAGTGTTGCATATTGATTGTCTATCCTTCGTCGGTGAGCACTTTGGACTCACCCCTCACCTGCGGGCTTTCATCCCGTAGGATGAGTTATTTGTGGTACAGGTTTGGTGCATTCCAGACAGGCTGCGGCGTTATCCCTTGGACAGGACTTGGATCCATTGTTTGCATCATGTGTCGCATACAGTGTCTTGTGAGTTATTAAGTCTTCCGCTGTGCATTATTTTTGCTATTGTTGAGCCATTGGGCCGGTTATGTTGTTATTGATGTTTTTATTTTGGGCTGTTAAGCCCGAGTTACTGTTGTATACACTGTATGCTGGGCTTGGTCTGGTTGGGTCATCACAGTTCCGGCACGTGTTTACTGTGTACGGTATACGGGTCGGGGCATTTCATTTTGGTAGCGGAGCGGGCGTTAGGTCTTGTTGGGCAGTCCTTGTGTGTTTGTTGTTCTTGTTTGCATAGTTCACTCCATTTGTTTATTATTTTATATCATTTTAGTTAGTGCATTATGAATCCAGTCAAGGGACGCCAGCTGTCGCAGAACATACACATAAGAGGTAATGATGCCATAAATAAGCGGAAATATAAATATTATTAATAATACTAATATTTTCATTACAAACATTAAAATTACATTGATATTTTAAAAGAAAAATACATTCATCTTCTCGGAACGACGTTGACCCTGAAGCTGTTGGGGTCATTATTGATGTTGACCGTGATAATGTCGCTCCACGAGAACCACATGCCGCCTGCGTTGTTCTGACCAGGAAGCTCGAACCGGTTTGCTTGGGGGAACCGGAGTGGGATGAGACCGTGATCGTCTTCAGGTTGCCACTGGGTCTCCATGAGAAGAACCATGTTTGGCTTGCACTGGTTCTTCAGGTCCCTCAGGGGAACTCCTGGGAACGCCTAGCGACTCCTCTCCAGTTCCACACCGGAAGTCGGGCCTTCGGCCAAGTTGCGGGTAACCGAGTCATTCTTGGCATGCTTTGGGCAGTCATCGAGAGCTGGTAGTAGGTACCTTGCTCTAGGAAATGGCAAGTGGACTCTAGGTTGAACTCCTGAAGTCTTTCAGAGATGAAAAACATGACGGAGTTGGCTGAGCCGTAGATAGAGGTCCTCAGGGTGCCATGGTCCTCTAGGAAGAACGTCTCTTCCATAGGAGAGACGAAGAATCTGGAGGAGTAGAGTTCGTCGACGAAGACCAGACGTGGCATTCTGCCGAGCTCGTTCTGTAGTTCCTCTGGACGCTCGTTGATCATACTGTAGGCCAACCGATTTCTTCTGCCTAGATTGGCACCTTCGATGAAGAAGACGGATGATGGAGCAGGCATTCTGTCTAGGCGAGTTATGTGTTTTCTCTGAATGTGTTTTGTGTTTAGTTTTTCTAAACGTGTTACAAACTTGCTTTCAACTGCTTTTGATGATTTACACCTCACCGCTCCATCTTTTATACTCTTATGGGGAGCGTGATTACTGTTTTCGATTTTCAAGATTTTTCTTTGTGAAAATTTGCCGTTGCTTCATTTATTGCTTCGTTACTTTATACGTTTTTCGGGCTACAAATGCCAGTGTTTTTTAGCCCTTTTCCATCACACAATTTTCTTTCGCCCTGGCTACTTTGTTCTTTCTTTTCATGGTTTTTCTATATTTTCCTGCATCTTTTATCACATGCATCCGTGACCGTTGTGGCTAGACTGATGGGACCATACCTCGAGTAGAGCACATGTACGACAAGCTTACACCTGTTCGGACATCATGGAGGGATACGAGACCTGACAGACGTTTTTGGCTCATGCGCAATTTGTGAACTAGTGGATGACGTTTCTTTCGAGGGACAACGCTCTCGTGATCATCGCCTTGCGAGTTAACGGACGTCTTTTTCACGAGGGAAACCGACGTCACCGTTAGTTGCACGTGTTACATTTCTTGGGTTCGAGGGTGTTTACGTCCGATACGAGCGCCGATCATGAAAACATGTTTTGTTTAACTTCTTTATGTTTTGGTTTTGTTAAACGAGTTTTATTTTTAATCTCTTTATGTTTAATTTTATATTTTTATTGTTGATTTTTGTTTTGCTTAAAGATGTTTTGATTTTCTGTTTAACATAAGATTTCGTAACATAAGGGTTTTGATTTTAAGAGAAAACTTGTTTTATTTATTTCATAACGGTTTACAATACAGAGAAGAAGTACTCTATTGAGTTACATGCTTCTCTAAGTCTTTTAAAAGCTTTTGGATATTTTTCACGTGAGGGAAGAGCTCCGCGCATGCCAGTTCTATCTGCATCACCGCCGAGCTGACCTTCTTCAGTGAGACGTTCAGCTGCGTCAGAGTCTGTTGCGCAGTGCTGCTTTCAGCAGTTGCCTTGCCCTTCCTATCCTCAGCTTCTTTGTCAGCACGCTTCTTTCGCCGTCTACTGGAGACGACCATGTGTTCTTTCAGACCGACGATGTTCGTCTTGAATCGCTTCTTTGGCGGTTCTTCATCGGAGCTTGTCGGGAAAGCAGTGCCACCGATGTAGCTGTTGTTCTTGGAGTCTGAGGTGGTTCTTGTCCTAAGTGGAGAGTCCATGACTGTGTGTGAGTTTGCCAGTCATGAGGTTCGGTTCTTATAGAGGATGAGATGTCGCTTAAGGGTATAAGCGGTATCTCGTGTTGAGTTTGGACACCTGGCAGAGTGTGTCAGAAGCTTATCATGGAAGGACCCACGGATAAGACGGAATTTCGGGGACGAAATTCTTTTTAAGGTGGGTAAACTATAACAGCCCGGGTAAAAATTTGGATTTTTACTGGGACTGTAAAAGTCATTATACAGTGATTTACCGAAAGAATTAATCTTGGGTAATTAATTCAAGGTAAATCGGGCGTCGTTTTTCGTAACCGAGGTTTTTCCCGCGCTCAAGATTTTTCCATGGATTTTTCGGGCCTAAGTTGGTATTTTTCGGGTCCCCGAAATTCTCAGAAAAATCACACCGGAAAATAACTAAGGGGTATCAGTTATTTTCTGGTGCGGACCGGACTCGCTCCACAATGCAGACAAGCTGCATTATTGAAGGATTCATAGGTGGCACAGTATTTTACGGTTTATAAAAAGAGAGCAGGAGAGGGGAAGAGAGGAAGAAGAGAAGAGAAAAAGAGAGAAAAAGGAGAGGAAAAGAAAAAAAAGAGAAGGAAAAAAAAAGAAAAAGAAAAAAATCGGAAAAAAAGAAGCATAAAAAAAAGAAACCAATCAGAAAATAGAGAAAAGAAAAGAAAATGAAAGAAAAAGAAATGAAATGAAAAGAAAAAAAAAAGGAAATAAAAAAATAAAAAAGTAAATACAGAAAAAGAGAGTGATCAGTGCGTCACCCGAGCTCCTCCCTGACACTGTTCACTCCGTAGCGTTCCAGGCCTCCTCTCGATGCACCGCCCACACCATCGCCTTCGCCGTGCCATTGCGACCTCGAAGCCGTCGTCCCCGTCGCCTTCCGCCTCGAGTCGCGCAGCCGGCGAGCGTTGACCCGCGAGCAGACCCGCGGATCTACTTCTCCTCCGCGCTGCCTTTCCACCGCCCATGGAGTCGCCATCGTCCGCCGCTGCTGTTGGTGTGCTCACTTCCCTTCCTCGCGCTCTCGCCGTCGACGCCAGCCGCTGCAACCCGAGGTGAGCAGATTCGGGTTTGTTGACCCGTGCGCTTGGTCGGGTCGTGTTCGCTGGGCCGGGCCTTGGCAGGCCTGTGCTGGGCTGCTGCCTTGGTCTGGGCCGCACTATTCATGGCCGAGTCCGGTTTTATTTTTAAAAAAAAAACAATATATATATATATATGTATTTATTTATTATTCTGGTATTTAATTTTGGAAAAAAATATATATACACTTTGGGAAAATTATGATCAAATTAATTCTGATATTTTGGGGAAAATATAAATATATATACATGGATAAATAATTAAGTTATGTTTTGGAAAACTATTATTATTTGGAAAAATATATAAATATCATGAAAATAATTCCTGGAAATTTTATATATATATTATTTTCCCTGGAAAATTATGGTTGTGGAATATATTTATTTAGAAAAAGATAAATACTATATATATTTTCTGGAAATTATAAATACGTTATTTTTTTAGAAAATTATGGTGATTATATTTTGGGAAAGTATAATTAATTTATGAAAATATTTTGAAAAAAGTTTTAATTAAAGTATGGTATCGAAATTATATTCGGATATACGTACGGTATAATATTTTCGGTAAAAGATGATAATAAAGGAAATGTAACCGGGATGGGTTATTTCGCAGTTTTGGCATCATAGCATACCGATTATGTGCATTTATGTGGGCATGTTGTTTTGCTGTATAGGTTTGGATATCGGGCAGTTTCCCGAGGAGCTGGCATCAGACCGGTCATTGTCTCCGGAGTTGAGTAATCGGCCAAGGTGAGGATGGATTTCCTTCAATATGTGCTTGTATTACTCGGTTGTTGTATTTGTTGATTATTGCACTGTTGCGTGTTGCATTTGTTGTGATTGTTGTCGGGATGTTTATCCCAGTATCTTGATTGGTTTTGGGGATGTTTATCCCCGTGCTTTGAGTTTTGGATGTCTATTTTTATGTCTTGTGGTATAAGTATAACGCAATAAATAATAAATTGTGATAAGGATGTCGATCCTTGTATTTGGATAGGGATGTCTATCCCGGTATTTTGGATAGGGATGTTGATCCCTGTGATTTGATTTTTGATGATGATAATATAATAGTCACGTGATAAGTAGTGGTACGACTCGATGGTTTAAGACTGTTTTGTGGTGGCCGTGACCTGGGTTACTTGTGATAAGCATGTCTATGCTTGGGATGTCTATCCCGTGATTATTTTTGGGATGTCGATCCCTGGGTTCTCTTGGATTTGGTCTGGCACCTGAAATATGTTGATAACCAGGTCTGACCCCTAGCTTACCCGTGACGGGGCCCGGAAAGATAAAATTGGAAATTTGGATTTTTGTTTTAGTCTTTTTGGTCTTGGACCGGTTTTGGGTCGAGTCTTTATTTTGGTGTGTTTGGCTGTTTAGCCTGTGTTTGACCTTGAGTAACTATAGTATTGCATATTGATTGTCTATCCTTCGTCGGTGAGCACTTCGGACTCACCCCTCACCTGCGGGCTTTCATCCCGTAGGATGAGTTATTTGTGGTACAGGTTTGGTGCATTCCAGACAGGCTGCGGCGTTATCCCTTGGACAGGACTTGGATCTATAGTTTGCATCATGTGTCGCATACAGTGTCTTGTGAGTTATTAAGTCTTCCGCTGTGCATTATTTTTGCTATTGTTGGGCCATTGGGCCGGTTATGTTGTTATTAATGTTTTTATTTTGGGCTGTTGAGCCCGAGTTACTGTTGTATACACTGTATGTTGGGCTTGGTTTGGTTGGGTCGTCACAATTCCGGCACGTGTTTACTGTGTACGGTAAATACGGGTCGGGGAGTTTCAACATTAACTTGTGATTGAGAGTCTTGAGTATAAATGGTTGCTGGAAATTTTAATTGATAGTTGATCATCATGTTGTATTTTGACCGTAAGTAGCATGACAGATTAGCATTTGAGGAACTTTGAATATACTAAATCAGCTCACTTGTTTTTTTTAAAGTAGTTTCCTGGGGTTTTGCTTGTGTAGGTTCAGTGTTAAGCATCTCCTTTTTTTTTATATGCGTAATCTCCATATGAAACAAGCTTGCTAGTTGTATATGCTGCTCACGAATCATATACTTAATTAATAAAACATATGTCTATTTTGTATTGCCACCGTTGTTGGACAGAACATGTTCTTGCTGGAAATTTGCATATTAACCTATGATTGAGACGACACGTTGGACAACTTGTTTTTGGTGGTATCTTTTCTCTAGGTTAGATGCAAGGTTGATAATAAGTTCTTTTGAGAGTGAGTCCTATTGGGTTGAAATTTATCTTGCCAAAGAAATAGTTGTCTACTACGGGTTGTTACAACCGATATACTTAAAATTCTAGTCACTTTTGGAATTATGTTTTGGATTTAGCTCGGTCCAAAATAGTATGTTGCTAAGACTTTGCATAAGTCAAATGAACAAGGATTTGGGATGCTTTTATTTATAATTAAACTCTTACTTTTAAATCGTGGTAAATAATGATTCTTGAGCGTTGGGTCTGGTTCAAAATAAATTGTTAATAGTCATGTTGGATAATAGGTTTGACTACATTTATATAAATGGTGTTTTTGTATCAAGCTTTCAAAGTGGATTTTTATAAAGATAATAGGGCTTACCCTGTAGGCTCTTTTAGTTCCTATGTCATGTTGAGGTTTGTAAACATTGAAATCATATAGCTAGGTACCCAGCATGCCTACATCCCTTGTCTTTTAAATGAATGTATAAGTGATACATGTGATTATATGTTTAGGCGCTGGATGTACTTGAGGAGTAGCCAGATGGAGTGCTAGCTTCTAGATGATTTCAGGTGAGGACATATAAACCTTTGTATGCGTACTGCCTACAATACTCGGTTATTTGTTATGGTTCATTAAGTGATAACATTTGTTTGGCATTTAAAGCTATATGCGTGTATGCCTGTTGTGTTGATGTTGTTGTTGCACGGTGTATCATGATGATGATATCTTTGTTGTTGAGTGCCTGATTATGTGAACTGTGAGCCTATGTGATATGGTATGCCAGTTGAGCATGATATGTTGTTATGACCAAGAAATGAATATGTGACTTTGTGGTTCGTGTGGTGACTTGAGGGCTGGAGGCCCGGACTTGAGAATAAGATATTAAATCCACACAACCCTGTATAACCATAACGTATGGCACATACAACTCTTTAAGCATACTTAAGAATAATGTACAATAAAAATATGCTACTGTGGGGCTGTTGACCGGTTGGTTGGAGCGGGAAGTGATACCCCTCGGGATTGCATGCGGGATAGCATGGTATATGTGGTTTAGCATATGGGTCTGTGATGACCGGTTCTACCTCCCTCTTTCTATCTCCCTCTTTTTACCTCCCTCTTTTTCTCTATCTATCTCTCTCTTAGTGATTGTATTGGGCCTTGCCCTGATTATATTTGGGCTTATACCCTGGTTGTCTCATGAGACGGAACCGAGCTCGACGCACACAGTAGAGGGTCCTAATAAAATATTCAATCCTAATAACGATAAAGTACAACGATAATGAGATGATTAAAGTCAAGTGTTGATTTGAGTTTGATGATGGCTTTGTGTTGTGCAATGTGACTTGGTTGTGCACTGTGGTTGCTATTGCCTGATGCCGGTGTATTTGTAGTTGATTTGTAGTTGTATTATACTATAGTTTATTTGTTTGCGGTGAGACAATGGTTGGTCTCACCCCCTCACAGTCTTTTTCAGGTTAACTGCCCATTGAGCAGTGGTGCATATCAGCAGGTGGCAGCGTTATCCTCTCCTTGGGTCGGATCCATAGAGTATAATTGATGCGTGTGCTATCCTGCAAGTGCACAGGGTTGTTGTAGTACTTTTATCAAGGTCGTATCCACAGGGACTGGGTTGAATCCGTTTTCCTTCAATTTCGGACAAACTAGACTTGAAAACAATTAAACAAAGATGGATTTGGGTGAATAATAATTAAGAAGTATAAGCAGTAAAATAAATGTAGCAATAATTTAAACAAGGAAGAGATCAGGAATGGTGAATTCTTAGGCATCCGGGAGTTCACATGCTCTCTCTTATGCGTGTAAATTGCTCGACAGCCTCATCACAGGCTGAGCCTGTGGGTGAGGTTGTGACTAATGAGATGTCTTGACGGGGCTCCCAACCTAAGGTACTATCAATGGCTTTTGATCTTATTGATAGTTCCCTAAGCTTCCATCTACCCCCTGTCACTAGAGTAGACGTCCACTTAAGGATGAAGTCTAGTGTTGGTGCTAATACCCACAGTCTCTCCCTATCTTCTTTCGAATGTCTAAAGAGTGAAGGCTGACTATCGTAGGTCTAGCACTCCTGGCTTCTCCTTTCGGTCCTTCACCTGGCTGCTACTAAACTAAGAATATACCACCCAATAATCAATCAAGAATCAAATTAGGAGTTGGGTTTTCTCTTGGCTATGCTGTCACGAAATGAGGCTGTGCTGGGCACAGCCTGATGCTGTTGACAGCAAGGGAGTCAATTATAAGATTGGTTCTTGCAGGCGCTCTCAACCTATACTGCACCCATTTGCTTTCGCTCACAGGTGCCTCCCATGGTTCTCATCTTCCATGTGCATTCGCATTGGTCAAACTCAGGGGATTAAGATTGGTGTTGAGGCTAATTCCTCAATTAGTTTCTAACCCGTCACAAGCTGAAAACTAAAAGTTTGTTGTTGTTGTTCTAGTAGCTATGGTTTCTCCTTTCGGTCCTTCACCTAGCTACCTGCGTTCATGCATGGGTTTGATCAGAACGTAGACATGGAGAAAGCTCTCAACAACTAAAGCAAGAAATATGGTTAAGAACATGAGCAATTTTATTTTGCAAAAACCAGATACATGCTTCCTCCTTCAACCTAAGAAGGGGTTGTTTAGTTCATAACCAAGGTTACAGAATCAATGGAAGAATGGATTAGCATAGTGTTTTTGAACAATCTGGAGGTTAGGGACAACATGTTTACTGCCCAGAAAGGCTGCAGAACCGTGTTTTCCCTTGGACCCTTGGTGTTTCTGGGTCCCACCTCTGTTCTAAAGAATTCTGCAACTAAGGAATTTCTGGGTGTTGATCCGGGATTCCCCGATGCCAGGATGCCTTTCTCTTCTTCTCTTCACCCTTTTGTAGATGCAACTCCCTTCTCTTCCTCCTCTCAACTTGCTGGAGAGCATGGGTGTTTGGGCAAGTTGGCTCCTCTGTCTTCCAACGTGTGCGTTAGGATAGGCATGATGGGTAGCAAGTTGATTAGCGGGTTGTGAGTTCCAAGGCACACTTTGCAGAGGATAATTGTTCTTTAAGGTGAATTTCCTCTGAGTGGCATGTGCCTATCCCTTTTTCCTTTGGAAAGTCCACTGGGAATGTGAGGAGAATGTTTGTTTATGTTAGTGGAGCAGGTGGTGCAAGTGGTGTAATTTTATATTCCTCCTGCGATTTCTGGATTTTGTAGGATGCACAGGTTGGGGCTGTTGATGCACAGGCCGATGCTGTGACAGATCTATTTGCAGCTCTCTTTCGATTTCTCCTCTAGTTGATTTCAGCCTCTTTTGTAGATGATGAAACATCATAGGTTCTCTTTAGATAGAGGTGAGGATTGTGAGTTTCAGTGGGGATCTTGTGATTTGAAGATGGTCTGCGGCCTACAAGTGAAACTACAGTGAACACAGCCTCATCCACAGGCTCAAGGGTTCTGCAATAGGCTCATGCTGTGGCTGAGGCACAGGGACAGGCTCATAGGTTCCGCAACAGGCTCATGTTGTGGCTGAGGCTGTATCTTCAAATTCTTCAATGAAATCTTCCCGAATTGGTCGAAATGCACCTAAAATCACTAATCATGCAGTAAGGGGTGGGATTACAGGAAATATGATAGAATTATGCATATGAGGCATATAATCATGAAAGAATGAGCACATATCATGCCTAAAATCATGCCTAAAACTATGCATATTGCATGTGCATCAAAATACCCCAAACTGAAGATTTTGCTTGTCCTCAAGCAATTAGAAAAATAAAAGGAGGCATGATTTGAAGGGAAGAGAAGACTAGTCTCAATGCATCAAGTTTTCACTATGCTTCTCCCTTGTGATGTCTCAATTTAAGCATTCTTTTATTTTCCTCCAATACTGCATCAATCTCAATCAAATTCCTTGTCAGTAGTTTTTATCATAAAAATTCACAAGAATAATCTTTCAACTAACCTCCAGTCATTTGTCGTCAAATTGATCCTGCCAAAATCATTTTTCTAGAAGTGAAAATTTTACCTCATATGTAGACCCATTATCCCTTATCTCCACTAATGTGCAACAGTAATCAAGCAAGGATCTCCAGGACTTTTCTGTGTTGTGCCGAGGCTAAGGTGATAGTTGTCAATGGGTGGTGGATGGATTGAGCAAGGGTTGGTGGTCTGTGAACTTGAAACCTCCATTTTAGTTTGTGGACAGTTTGAGGCTGTGTAGGGACTGTTGACTCAATACCCCTTGCGTTTTCATGTTACCCAAAAACTCAATGTATCCTCTTTATTGAGTCTGATTCACAAAATGTCTCTTTTTCTCCTTATTTCTTCTTCCTATGTTTCTCTTTTTTCCTTGCTGGCTGCCTTTTATTGTTCTATGAAATTTTTTTCTTTTCTCTCCTCCTTTTTTTTATTTGCAGCCGAGAAGAGGTCAGTACAAGACGTGTGGTAGCATTCTGGGAGTGTATTTGTCAAGTGCAAACAGACTCAGATGTTTGGTAGGATTGAATCTCGTTCACAGACTCATCAACAGGGTGAGGCTGTTGGAAGGCACATGATGGCCCCTGTTTCGGCTTCAAGTGGCTGAGGTGAGGTGAACAGGGTGAAGGAATAAATTTGGGCCATCCTAGTTGGCTCAAATGGGGTTCCAATGGACTGATTGGTGTGGTATGGATTTATGTGGTCTGTTGGGTATGCAAAAGATGGCCTAGATCCTTTCCTTGCTTGAAGAACTCTTGCTTGAATTTCGCCTTGATAGAGATAATGGTCTGTTCTGAGGTAGACAGGCTGAGCCTGTGGCATTTTGAAAACCATTTAGCAAGATTCTTCTTATCTGACAAATTCATGGAGTGTAATGGTTTGATTACACCTGTTCTGCTTGTTTTGAAAATAAAGACAAGTCCTGAGATTAAAGATTGAGCAGGATTAAATGAAAAAGGAAAAGAGGCATAAATACTATGACAGGCTCGCACTGTGGAAAAGCATAATGAAGAACAGAATAGCATTGAAATTTCATTGTTCCCAGAAAAATACACAAGTTAAAATTGCACCCTAAAAATACCCCAAACTGAAAATTTGCAGTGTCCTCACTGCCAAAACTAAACAGAAAAATGGGTGCAATGCCAAAATAAATCCAAGTCAAAGAAACACACATAATTGAAAATGAAAGACAAAAGTGCTGCAAAAATACCCCAAAATGAAAGTTCTATCCTATGTGGTGGGGTTGAGCATCCTAAAACTAGACTAGAGGAGCTGAAAGTTCGTCACAGGCTCAGCCTATGTTGAGGCTGTGCAAGCATTAAAGTCCTTTTTGCAATTAAATGATTAAAACGTGAAATTGAAAAGGGTATAGAAGGACTTCCCTAACGGATCTCTGACTCTGTGATTCCCTTTTTCATCAAATTTCAGCACCTGATAGATTAAAAACAAAAGAAACACACAAAAATAACAGAAATAACCAAATGAAAAGCAAAAGAAACTGGAAATTTACCGCACTTGGTGTTACCCAAGTTTGTGCCTCTTTAATGTCTTTTAGCTGGACTCCAACTTGCTTTGCTAGGTGGGAGGTGGATCATGGAGCACCTGAGTCTCCTGATACTCATCGGTCCTTGTGTGATACAGCTTCAGCCTGTGCCCGTTAACTTTGAACGGTTGTGTCTTCTCATTGAAGATTTCCACAGCCCCATGAGGGTAACAACAAGACACTGTGAAGGGGCCGGACCATCTAGATCGAAGCTTCCCAGGGAAGAGCTTCAGACGAGAGTTGTAGAGGAGGACTTGATCTCCTTCCTTGAATTTCTGAGGCTGTATCCTGCTGTCATGCCACTTCTTCATCCTCTCCTTGTACAATTTTGCATTTTCATATGCATACAGCCTCAGCTCGTCTAGCTCATTCAATTGCAACAGCCTCTGTTCTCCTACAGCCTGTGTGTCAAAGTTCAAAGCTTTAATAGCCCAATATGCCCTGTGCTCAAGTTCCACAGGCAAATGACAGGCTTTCCCAAATACAAGGCGGTATGGGGTGGTGCCTATGGGTGCTTTATAGGCTGTGCGGTATGCCCACAGAGCATCATCGAGTTTCGCTGTCCAGTCTTTGCGTGATGGTCCTACTATCTTCTCTAGGATCTGTTTGATTTCTCTGTTAGTCACCTCCACTTGGCCACTTGTTTGAGGATGGTAGGGAGTGGCTACCTTGTGTCTAATCCCATACTTTCTGAAGAGAGCTTCAAACTGGCGGTTGCAAAAATAGGTTCCTCCATCATTAATTATTGCTCTTGGGGTGCCAAACTGAGTGAAAATGTGTTTCTTCAGGAATCTTGTCACTGTCTTGGCATCATTGGTCGGGGAGGCAATGGCCTCTACCCATTTCGAGACATAGTCAACAGCTACCAGGAAAAAATTGTTCCCATAAGAACTCGAGAATGGTCCCATGAAGTCTATTCCCCAAATATCGAATAGCTCCACTTCCAAAATTGCTTGTTGCGGCATCTCTTGTCTTCTTGAGATGTTCCCTGTGCGTTGGCATTCCCTGCATGCCACCACCCAATTACGTGCATCCTTAAATAGGGTAGGCCAATATAGGCCAGCTTGCAATACTTTGGATGCTGTTCTGGTTGCGCCATGGTGTCCCCCGTACTGTGCATTGTGGCAACTGTGCAGAACTTGTTCTACCTCCTCCTCAGGAATGCACCGTCTGATTATACCATCTCCGCATCTTCTGAATAATAGGGGCTCATCCCAGAGGTAGTTCTTCATGTCAGAGAAGAACTTCTTTCGTTGTGAATAGCTGAGATCTGGTGGGAGAGCTCCACAGGCCAAGAAATTGACAATTTTTGCGTACCACGTGTGAAGGCCCTCTCCCCGAGGGACCCACCATATTCAGGTATTGTTACATCACATCCCTCAGCCCACACCTCTTGGGTTTAAGATGAGTTGGTGAAGGTGCTCTCCTTGAGGGGGATAAAAAGCATCACGTCCCGAGTTCGAATCCCTAGTGTTGCAGCATGGTAAAGGATTAAACCCAAGAGGTGTGGGCTGAGGGATGTGATGTAACAATACCTGAATATGGTGGGTCCCTCGGGGAGAGGGCCTTCACAAAAAAAGGCGCCTTTTTTGTGAAGGCCCTCTCCCCGAGGGACCCACCATATTCAGGTATTGTTACATCACTGTAAGTTCCGAAAGGCTAAGCTAGAGGGGGGGTGAATAGCTTATGACCGAAAATTACAAACTTTGCAGGAAATGAAGTGCAGAATTGAAAAATAGAAGGACACAAGAGATTTTTATACTGGTTCACACACAACTAATTTGTGGCTAATCCAGTCCTTCAAGATACACTTGAAGAGTTCACTATCTACCGTTAAGCTTCCGGGTGCTTAACAAACCGTTTACAGCCTAGGAATTCTAATCACAAGAATCCTACACACATGCTTGAAGATACCTCACTTCAAGACTTCTCTCAAGGAAAGAAAATCACTCTTCCTATGAGTAGCTACAAGGGAACAAACCTCCCTTTCAGTGTATGAACAACACTATAAAGATTACTCAAACAAAAGCTCTCTCAAGAGTGGGTATGAGTTACAATTAAGCTCTAATAAGGCAACTCTCAATAATCTCAAAGGAATTGGCTCT
>JAKUCV010007432.1:62840-129393 GCA_028386065.3 Turnera subulata | reverse complement strand
AGCACTAGGGATTCGAACTCGGGACGTGATGCTTTTTATCCCCCTCAAGGAGAGCACCTTCACCAATCCATCTGCAGATGAGTTGGTGAAGGTGCTCTCCTTGAGGGGGATAAAAAGCATCACGTCCCGAGTTCGAATCCCTAGTGCTGCAGCATGGTAAAGGATTAAACCCAAGAGGTGTGGGCTGAGGGATGTGATGTAACAATACCTGAATATGGTGGGTCCCTCGGGGAGAGGGCCTTCACAGATTTAAAGTTGCCAAAACCACTTACCGGAAAGCTCACCCACACTAGCAGGTCTCGGCCCACACTCAAGTCTCGGGTTCTGGCCGAACTGACAAAACTAACCCGAGCCTCACAGCACCCACTGACGGACACCAAGGCGAAAGTACGAGACCTGCACTACCGAAAGCCAAAACTACACCTTTATGTCCCGGATTCTCAACAAAGAACACCAACTGAGCATCGTGGGACACAAACCAAAACATCCTGCACAGAACTCGGCCAAGCACTCGCTGTGGAAAACCAACCACGCGCCGGCCAGCCAAATTCTAGCTCAGCACCACCAGCGAGAACAGCCTGTCAACCGCCATGGAAATCCCCGGATCCGCCGTCATCAACAACCCCACGACACAGCCACCACCACACACAGAGTCGACCCTAAGCCTCCATTCAAAAGCAAACAACAACCTGATTAAAGGTTTAATCCCATGCACGGCAAGACGAAGAGAGAGGAAGAGAAAGAAAGAAGCAGAGTTGGTTCTTACCCGAAAACGCAGAGGCACCAATAACCCCTCATTCTTTCGACTTGCAGGGACGACGATGGCTCAAGGGAAGAAGAGCAGCGTCGGTGCTGGTGTGAGGAAAGAAGACGATGGTGCGACTCTCTGCCTCGTTTTCTCCTTCAACATCCCGAGGCAACTCGCCTCGACGTCCTGCCTGGAACCCGCAGCCAAAACACGCAAGTGGTAGAAGAAACAAAGAGCAACAGTGGCGGCGATTCGAGCGGTGGGTGGCGGCGGTTATTTGAGTAAAAAGAAAGGTGGAAGAGGAAGAGAGAAAATGTGGGAGAGAAAGGGAAGAAAGGGGGGCAGCTGAACTCGAGGAAAGAAGAAAAAAGAAAAGAAAAGAGAGGAGAGAGAGAAAAAGAGAAGTCTTTATACTCTAGAGTTAGGGTTGATTTCGGCCGGGACCAAAACGACGTCGTTTTGGTCTTAGACACGGTCAACCCTCTTCCCATGGTCAAAACGCAGGCCCAGCTTGAGTTTTATGTTTGGCCTATCCCGAAACTACGTAGTTTTTGGCAAAACTACACTACACCATGTGTTGCACCCCAAAACACAAATAAATTCCGTAAAAACCCGAAACTAGGATTAAATCCAACATATATAAAATATTTCCATGAAAAAAAATTAATTAATAACATTAATTTTCTTGACCAAAAATCTCGGAAATTCTGCAAGGATAAAATTGGAAACTAAATTTCAAAAATTTTGAAAATTTCATAAAAATTAATTAACGAAAATCGGGGTGTTACAATAAGTCTGGAAATACATGAAGATATATGAAAGAATTAGAAATGCATCAAACGGATGCGGTTACAGCCTATTTTTACGGATCCATAAGTCATGACATATGCATGAGAATCCCTGGAGGATTCAAGTTGCTTGAAGCAACAAATTCCCGAGAATATACAAATTAAGCTAAATTGATCTTTACATGGTTTAAACCAACTTGAGCATGCATAGTATAAAGTACATGCATGAATTTATTATCGCTTATGTTGTTTGTTCATACCTATATGTGAATTTCTATTATTTTGTGTTTAAATTGGAACTCCTGAAGAAGCTTCCAAATGCCGTGCTAAGTTTCAAGAAAGTCAAAGAATTAGATTGGTCCTGGAGTACCTTGTCAAAGTGCAATTTATATTGCTAGTAATATGAAGCTTGGAGCTTTTGACTTGAGTCTATTGGCAAGATATAACTTTGCTCTTATCTTCGGGGAATAACAGATGTGGTATTATACTAACCCTATAAACCCGAAGAGAATATAGTTGGTCTTTGCAGATGCAGGTCCTTTATTTGATCCACATAAAGCATAGACAGGCATGTGCTACAACTTTACACATATAGCTGAGATATCATTGCGACCACAAAAAGCTAGATGGCAAGGATGGCATTCCAACAACGAATTATTGCCCAATTGAAGGACTGATATATCAAAATCGGACAAGTCATACGTCACCAAATGTCACCAAAAGTTGGCAAGGATGATTGGCATGCAACGACATCGTGATATCAAGGGAGGCCAAAATGAGGGGGAGTAGAATACGCACTGCACTCTTTTTTCCTTCACCAAGTTTTTATCCCACAGGGTTTTTCTTGATAAGGTTTTTAATGAGGCAGTTATCCCACAAAAGCGTATTCTACCCAACACACAATGACATCCAAGGAGGAGTGTTATAAAAAACGTGGTTGTGTGTGGATGTCATGTGCAAACTATTACTCCTACCCTCAGTTCCTATATATTTGTACACAATACACAAAATGAAAATGAATGTAGTTTGACGAGCATTTGCTTTTGCTCTTCTCCTCATTTTCTTCCTCTTCTTCTTCCTATTCTCTGCATCAAACACATAAAACACAACACATTAAACACTATATTTATAACAAACAAACTATAGTTTGGTTGCGTGCTAAAAACTAAAAAGCCTAAAGGCATCTTAACTTGTGGATAGGATCAAATAACAGGCCCTACTCTTTTGTAAATTTATTCAATTTGTGGCCCGAATCATGGCCCAGAAACGGATTGCTGAGAAATGGGGAGTCCAACCAAATCTAGCCGAGCCTTCGTCCTGGAATCTTTGCTGGGCCCACTTCCATGTTTGTACTGTGTTATTCTTTTTTTTTTTTCTCGGGAAAACGTAGTCGCTTTCAATTCATAGCATATAGCAAAGGTTTAAGTTACACATCAACACTTAAAGAAAAACAGACTAGGTCTTAAAAAACACATTACAAACCAGGATTGAGGTTATAATAACAAGGGAGCCAGCCATAACAAGCCTACTACCCCTCCAACCCCATTAGACAAGCAAGAGAGAAGAAAAACCGAATAAACTTCGAACAGTTTGGGTTTGAATTACACATATAGTAATGCATATCTAAATTAGCCAACATCCATAAACATTATAGACATCTGCAACATAAGTCAATAGCACACCCGAAGCAGCCTGAGCGAAGAATCATGCATACGCTTCCACCCGAGAGCACGGCAGAAAATGAGTCAAGACCATAAAAAATGAAACCGGAGCAGGGAACATGCATGCCATGAATGGGGGGACATCTAACTTAATAGATTGACCATTCTAGTGCAATACACTTTAATTATCTCCTAGAGAACATAGAATATCGTTCCTCTTGACTCCATTTCCGCCTGCAACAGGAGGTGTTCAACGACACCAAAGATCAACGCAGGCACAGGTTCAATTGATCACCAGAGATCGTGAGACCTGCAGTATAACCTGGACATAGAGCAATTAGCCATATCACAAAAGTTTTGAAACAAACACTTGCTAACGCAAGCCGAGGTATTGTTTCTCGCCCAATAGCGACAAAAAAGCCTTTGTATCCCTCCCACCTCCAGAGGTGATACTAGACTAAACCAACATCAGCAACTACTCTCTGGCAGAGGGTACTGAAGGTACCCCCTCCTCATTCGCCTGGTGCGATTCAATTTGCATCCCATTAACCCGTGCCTCTGCTTCCATGTCAAACGCTTGGATTAGTTCGAGGGTCGATGGCTGGTACTTAACCTTAGTGGTTCTGACCATCCTCTTCCAGCTCGGTTTGGATGCTGAAGAATGGATTGGAGAGGCATCATGAAGATCAGTGACCAGTTCCACCACAGTATTCATCATGCCAGTATGTGCTCTGCGCGCAGACTCTTTGATAGGAGATAAGAGAACCTCCTCTGCAACCTTGCATTTCTTTGCTGCTGAACGAGTCATAACCTTATCCTGCTGAGAGGACATTGAATCCAAAATAGAATCCCCTCCAGCTGCTTGTGTTTTTTCCCCTTCCAACAGCTCATCATGAATTTCCAACGTAGCTTGTTTCTTTGCAGGGTAATGCTTCCCAAAGATCTCTTTGGCCCTCATCCAGGGACCAAAGCTATCTTCTGCTGGTCTCTCACATTCCTCACCTTGCCTCAGAGGTTTAACACACCTACTAGTTGGATGTGTTATTCTACCACAACGATAACACAACTCACCAAGGCGTTCGTATTTAAACCTAATCCAAATTTCGTTCCATTTTGGTCTAGACATGCAACACCCGGCAATAAAGGCATATCAGACAGGACCTCTACACGAGCTCTGATAAATCCTTGCCATCCTAACATCGCTTCCAAAGAGGGTTCATAACAATGGAATACCGGGAAGACCGACCCTATCTTAGCGATTTTCTCATGTGATAAAAGATTCGTGGGAATGTCATGTATTTGAACCCAGAAGAGGATTTGACGGAAACTGACCTGGCTCAGAATCATATCAGGGAACCAGCCCTTTAGGCAGAGATGCAGATTCGACACCAGCCATGGCGTGCCTTTAAGCACCTTCTTCTTATCCTCCTCCAGCTCGAAACCGATCAGGAAGATGTTGTTCAGCTTTGGGATAATTCGAAAGTCACCTTTGATGTACCATACACTCATCATCTGACTTCGGATCTGACTGATATGTGGCCGCGGGTCACCAAGAATCTTCCCCACAACATATGTTCTGGCCACAATCGCTCCGAGGCTCTCCTCTGGGGTGACTTCACTTGAATCACGTGAATCCCCGCCCAGGTCCAACACCCGACGTGAGGATGACTCCGCCATTAGCTGCAGGTACCGATTGGTAATAGAAAAAACCAGAAGGAATCTGGTACTGAGAGAATACTGAAATTACTCGTTTAGGACAACTCCTAAACACTACGGGAGTTTTTAAAACACCAGAAATGGAGGGGTAGGACAGATCGTAGTAGGATCGGCAATGGTAAAGCAGGATGAAGGCTAGATGAGATTTGGGGAAACTAGATCCACGAGTAAGCGGAGGGAACAGTAGCAAACGATGAGCAGGAAAAGGGAGAAAACCTAAAAAGAGTTGAGAGCAACAACGCGCTGCACGCGCCATAATTGACTGGAAATTAACTTTGTACTGTGTTATTCGCACGCTCGTATCCTCCTACTACGTATATTCTATAATAACTCTGATAAAAATAAATTAAATAATTCTCACGCGCCTTGCAGGCGCTTCTCCCTCGAAAATTAAGAGTCGAGGTATAAAGGTAGGCTTCCGGTTTGGTTCCGTACAACACCTAAGGAAACTTCTCAAAGGACACTTTTGGAACCTATATTATATGCCTAATTTTTAGCATTAAAACATAATTTATTAATTTATTAACTTCATATATAATCATCTTTTGAAAATATTAGGACATATGCATCTGTTGATCACTTCAAAATTTTATTTAGATCACCAAAACATATAAATCTATGTATTACCTTGATAAACAATGAACGAATCCTGAAAATGCAGAATGCTAGTTAAATAAATTTACTACACGTATTTGGTATTGTTATATTGCCAAATATCTAGACAGAAAAATATTTTAATTCAGCCTTTAGAAAAGAAAATATAAACTAGTGAAATATAAGCACATTGACGCCCAAAGGAATATATATATATTGGTTTCCATTCGCCTCGACTAATCCGTATTCAACCTGGGTCGCATATCTAATTATGGTGAGTGAGTTTTCCAATGAGAATTTTTTACGTATAGAACTCGAACCTGAGACCTTTGCATTCTCAAAAAATATATTATTTTTTTACGTAAGAAAGAAATATATTATTAAGCTTATATTATGGTGAGAACATCGAGCAACGAATCATGTCTTGCTCAAAAAAAAATTCTGCCTTGAATATTGTTCTCCTCATGTTCGTTTTCTGTTGACATTGAGAGAAAGGGAAGCAAAGGTCTTCATTGAACAATGCTTGGTATGTCGTCCCAGATTTCATGAATGTTTAAATCATTAATGTTCTTTCTCTGTTTTCTTTCTTCCTCCGGACGTGTCATGTTTCACTTCTTTTCTTCAAAGGAGTTGATGTGTTACATTAATAGCTTGACAAATTAAGTCACTGTCAGTACTGTGATCCACTCTGCTAACACAATAGCATAATGGGTTGCAAAATCAGCATGGGAGGGGTAATGCCCCCTTCATTTCCAATACATTCATGTACCGGGATTCCTTGGTTGCAATCTTGTTCATGAGCTTGATTCATCGTTAATGAAAAATATTTCTCGGGGTTCAGAAAGGCCAATACGTAGATCTTGCAATTTTGGTTCATTTACAATTTATGGATACATTAATTTTTGATAGTATTTTTCATATAACTTTTCGTAATTTTTATTACTTCAATGTTTATAAATTTTAATTATGCATAGAGTAAGTAGTTTATTCATTGTGCACCTAGTTTTTTCTTTTTTTTCATGTTAGAATAGTATCCCAGTCAACTACCGGACTAATCTCTCTTCGTGGCTCGATGCGTCACCCTTGCGAGGTGGGACCATTATCAATAGCGCAATTTCTTTACACCCGCTCCCACCAGGATTCGAAACCTGGACCTTGGGGTTTAAGGAGAATATAGTACACTTTACTATTACAACCAATGCTAATTAGTGAGTCGTGCACCTAGTTATGGTGGGTGAATCTTCTAACGTGAATTTTTTTCATACAGAAGACTGTAACCCAAAACTTCACTTAAGCAAAATGAAGTCGCTTACTACATAGACTAATCATACATTGATATATTTTATACAACAAAAAAATCGGAGGGTCAAATATTGTCCCCTTCACAAAAGACCACCTCACAAAAATAAATCGGTATCTAACCCCCTCACCTTTATCATTTTGAAATTTTAACTCACTTAGTTTGAAAGTAAACCCGGTTCTGTTTGATTGTAACGGAGAGCACCGGTCAATGACACGTGGCAAGATAAAAACCACTGATTTTTAAAAATTGAAGACTGTGCCCTCTACTCAACTGCCCCCTCGTTCCCTCCTCTGTTCATTAACATCATAAAAACTAAAAAAAAAACTAACCTAACAGCACAGCCTGTCTCTCTCTTCGCCTCCTTCTCCCCTTCTTTTTCTTTCCTCCCATGCACTAAAAAGTTCAGACCTGTAACAACATAGTCACAGAGTAAGAGTGGTTCATTGTTGAGTTGTGAGACAAAAAAAAAAGACTCTGTGAAATGGATTTTTTTGATGATGCTTGTTGAGTTGGCATGTAACATTTATAAGCCTTTTGATGGTGCTTGTTTATGAATTTGATGTGGTCTATTATATTATTTGCTTGTTTACTAATATTGCTGTGTTTTTTGTCCTTGAATGGATTTTATTATGTTTAGAGTTATTGGAGTGGATTTGGTGCGTTGGAATTGTTTTGCAAGATGGGATATAGAAAAAAAGGAAGAGTATTACAGTTTGTGATTCTTTTGCCGCAGGTTCTTTCCCTGCAGTTATATCTTTTTATGGTGGGTGTTGATGTGTGGGGGGGAAAAAATTTGGCAGGATTGAGGAGAGTATTTTGGTGGGAATGTATGAGAGTGAGAGGAATGAAATGGTTGGAAATTATAAAGGGACAATCTGGTGGGAATGTTTTACAATCCTTTTTTCTTTTTTTTTTTTAAGTCACCTGGATGGAAGCTTAACGTAGACTTCACAGAAGCATCAAAATCTCAAAATGATAAAGGTGAGGGGGTTAGATACCGGTTTATTTTTGTGAGGTGGTCTTTTGCTTTAAAAACAAAGGTGAGGGGGAACAAAATGCATTTGACCCTATAATCGGATTAATGTCTTGTTTCATCCCTATGTTGCCCTTTAATTTTGAAATTCATCCCTATTCTGTAATTTGGATGGATTTTATCTCTCAGTGTCACCACGTTTTCTATATTTTAGTCTTTTTGACCGGAATCCTGCAATATTTGATGACGTCGTAACTTTTCTAGTACAAGATGAGCAACGTGAGGCCCACTCCCCCACTTGTTCCATTCGTTCAATTGGTTGTCAAGTAGTCTCCATTTTGTTGATGTGGCACCAAAAAATTACCATATCATCAAATCTTGCTTGAATTCGATAAAAAAATAAAAATATGACAAACGTGATGAACAAATGGATGAAATCCAATCAAGCTACAACATAGAGATAAATTTTAAAAATAAAGGGCAACACATAGATGAAATAGGGCATTAATCCTAATATAATCATAACAAGAATCTATACCAACAAGTTCTTTATGGAAAACTTGTAATATGTGATTTGATAAGTGATAAATAAATTTGTCCGTATAATGATTTGGTAGTAATTTATTTGTTGTGTTGATTTATTTCCCTATTTGGTGATGCCATGTAAAACGTGCTTCGAGTTTGAGCACATCCCGAGAGACAATGGCCGAGAATCCTATAGTACCGTCTACTTTCTTTGTTTTCGAGAGATTACAGTCCCCCTTTTTTTGAAAACGGTAGAAACTGGTCAGACGTTGACTTGCCTTAATTAAGCTCTCCATTTTGGTATTATACTCCCTTTTTGGTTTGCCTTCGACCATTTTCCCTGTAAACTCAATATGAAATGAAACCCAGAGAAACAGTACGGACATGGGAAGTAAACGAACGCTACATAGTTTCACCTTTGTTCTTCTTTTCGGTTTACAAGGCAAGAAGTGGAATTCGAATGCAAGAAATTCAACCCTGCATGCATAGTTTCATCTTTATTATAAAGCTGGTTGTGGAGTAATTATCTTTTTCCTCATCATTATTATTAATTATATGGTCTCGTCGTTTTTCTTTTCTGATTTTTGCTTTAAAAGAACCATGTTTGGTGCTCTGCTCACGCGCTGTGGGGAGAGTTGAACATGGGAAACTTCGTCACCGGGTGGGTAGTCGTGGCGCGATAAGCGCCAGCAACGCGGGCTGAAACGAACTATAGATTGGAGAGAGAAACGAACAAAAAAGAATAATATGATTATGATGAACAAAAGGAAAAAAAACCAGAGAAAAAATCATAAGCTCATGGCATATATTATATGGTGCTTTATCCATATAATATCACTGTCCAACGATAGCTAATTTATCCAAAAAAAAAGAAAGAATATGAAAATATAATTGTCAGCGGGAATATTGAAAGACAGGCAGGCCTAATTTCGCGGCTTTCCTTATTTTGTACCTGCAAATAGCCAGCCAGTAAATCTCGTAGAGGAAAAAAAAAAACACAGAGAAAAGGATAAAAGAAAAAAAAAACAGAAACAAAATAAAAACATCGGTCATTTTAGGAAAGAGAGAGAAACACAGGAGTTATAGAAAGAGAGGGAGACAAGAGCCTGCCTCTTAAGGGAGGGAACCAAAGAGAGTGGCCGTTTCAACGGTCACCTCCACCTCATCTATCTCGTTGTTGTTGGTCTCCAACGTGATTCCCTTCTCCATACATAACCAAAAAAAAAAAAAAAAAACCCCCCATTAAGAATTACTATCATTTAGGACCTTCTTAGTTTTTTTTTTCCTTTCCTCCTCTTTCTCGGGAAAATCAAAAAGAAAAGAAAAAGAAAAAAAAGGCAAAAATTCCCATTAGCCTGCAATCTACCGTCGCCTTTCTTACAACCTTATTTTGGTTCTGTTTGTTTTGTCTCTTACTACAGACACACGGCGGTGGTTTTTGCGGGCTACGTGGTTAATCCAATCCATCCACATTTGGGGTTCTAAAATGTCCAGATCTTTGAATTGTCGGGTTTTGATTCTTTCAATCTCTCGCTAAAAATATAGCCCCCCACTAAGGGAGCGGATGACGCAGCAGAATATATTCACGACAATGCGCAGCTTGAATTTTATGGACGGATGCAAAGGCACACAGGTTTACGCGCTTAATCCAAACGGCGGCTCCGCCGGCGCCGGCAGCATCTGCAGCAGCGTGGGAGAGAAGTTCCTCCAACACCTCCAGGATCTCCGCGCCAATTCCCTCCTCTCCAAATCGGCCGGGAATTGCCAGGCCGTCCCGCCGGCGACTAGCGTCGAGAACCTACTCCCCTACGGCCTCCCCACTACCGATCTCCTGGAGCCACAAATCGAGGCGTGCCTCAAATCCGTGGATTTCGTGGAGACCCTGGCCGATTTGTATAGGAGAATAGAGAATTGCCCCCAGTTCGAGAAATCTGGCATGTTCTTGGAACAATGCGCAGTGTTTCGCGGCTTATCCGACCCCAAAATGTTCCGGCGAAGCCTCAGGGCGGCGAGGCAGCACGCGGTGGATGTGCACTCGAAGATTGTGCTGGCTTCTTGGCTGCGGTTCGAGAGGAGGGAGGATGAGCTTGTGGGTACTTCGGCTATGGAATGTTGTGGGAGGAATTTGGAATGCCCTCGAGCTTGCTTGGTCCCCGGCTATAATCCCGAGTCGGTTAATGATCGTTGCTTGTGTACGTCGTTGGAGGAAGAGGAATGTTCAACTTCCGATGATTATCAGGTGGATGTCGATGATGATGATGAGGAGGAGGATGATGATGATACCGACATGTCGTTTTGTATTGGTGATGAGGAGATTAGGTGCGTGAGGTATAAGATTGCGTCGCTTTCGAGGCCTTTTAAGGCGATGTTGTATGGTGGGTTTAAGGAATCGAGGAGGGAGATGATAAATTTTACCCAGAATGGGATATCGGTGGATGGGATGAGGGCGGTCGAGATATTTAGCAGGACGAAGAATGTGAGTTCGTTTGACCCTTCAATAGTTTTGGAGCTCCTTTCTTTGGCAAATAGGTTTTGTTGTGACGAAATGAAGGCGGCTTGTGATGTTTATTTGGCGTCTCTGGTTTGTGATATCGATGTCGCGGAAATGCTGATTGAGTATGGATTGGAGGAGACTGCGTATATTTTAGTGGCGGCTTGTTTGCAGGTGTTTTTGAGAGAACTTCCGGGGTCTATGTATGATGCTCCTATGATGAAATTGTTTTGTAGTAGTGAAGGGAGGGAGAGATTGGCGCTGGTCGGGCATGCTTCGTTTTCCTTTTATTATTTGTTGAGCCAGATTGCAATGGAGGGAGATGCAAAATCTAACACAACTGTGATGCTTTTGGAGAGGTTGTCAGAGTGTGCAACTGAAGTTTGGCAGAAGCAACTAGCCTATCACCAATTAGGTGTGGTGATGCTTGAGAGGGAAGAGTATAAGGATGCTCAGAAATGGTTTGAAGCAGCAGTTGATGCTGGTCATGTTTATTCCATGGTCGGTGTTGCAAGGTCCAAGTTCAACCGCGGCCACAAGTATTCAGCATACAAAATGATGAATCAATTAGTGTCTGACTACAGGACACCACCTGGGTGGATGCATCAAGAGAGGTCATTGTACTGTGTCGGTAGGGAAAAGATGGCGGATTTGAACACAGCAACTGAATTGGATCCCACACTTTCTTTCCCATACAAGTACCGGGCTGTCTTGTTGGTGGAGGAGAACAAACTTGAATCAGCAATCTCAGAACTCAATAAAATAATTGGTTTTAAAGTCTCTCCGGATTGCCTTGAATTACGAGCTTGGATTTCTATTGCTTTGGAGGATTATGACGGGGCCCTAAAAGACGTCCGTGCACTTCTGACTCTGGAACCTGATTACATGATGTTTCATGGGAAGATGCGTGCTGAACGCTTGGTAGAACTCCTTTATCCTCTTGGTCAGCAGTGGAGCCAGGCTGATTGCTGGATGCAACTATACGATAGATGGTCTTCTGTTGATGATATAGGTTCCCTAGCTGTTGTTCACCAAATGCTTGCTAATGATCCTGGGAGGAGTCTTTTACGGTTTCGACAATCTCTCCTGCTTTTACGGTAAGAATGAGTATGCCTTATCAATGCTCAGATAACTGCATATATTACTTTTGGTTTCATTATATGATTTGAGCTCCAGTAAGATTGATACATTTTTATACCTCAATGATGCTCATATTGATGTGCTCTTTCAGACATTGGAGGCTTCTTTGCATTTAACCTTAGTTCAAGTATAAATACACGAGCCACAATGCCACGAACTGTATGCACTGCTACTAGGGTAGTGTAGCGTTTGTGTGATGTCAGAAACCAGCACTTGTTATACCAACTCTTGCAGGAAACTGATAATCTATGAACATAAGTAGAGGGTTCAAGTGATGTAAGAAACCTGGAATTCTTATTTGAAGTCTGGCAGGAAACTGATAATGGTGAACATATTCTGATTTGAGCTGCATCAATTATCATAATTTAAGTTCCGTTGTGACAAATACCTGCACGTTTTAAATATACTGGCTTCTGCTAATCTCTTTGCATTGGTAGAGGCTTTAATATGACTAACAAGTTATTTCTAAAAGTTAGTAGTTTCATGTTTCCAATCATGAAATGTTGGATTTTGCAATATCGAATATGTGGCGTTATTGGTAGAGGCTTTAATATGACTAACAAGTTATTTCTAATAGAGTTGGTAGTTTCATGTTTCTATCATAAAATGTTGGATTTTGCAATATCGAATATGTGGCATTACGGTAATGCTTCTTACAATGGAACATATAGACAAGATGATTTAAATAATTAAAACAGTCCATAGATGAATGTGGAGGATAGGAAAGAAACAGAATTGATAACGCAAAATCATTATATGTGAGTTCCGCTGAGGTTACAGCTTACAAGGAAAGGGTTGTCCTTAATTGCTCTAAGTTGTCCTCGTCTCTGTTATATAACAATTGATGAAAATCATGTGGAGATTTCAAACTCCAGCCCTGTGGTTATCATCATGCCTTTTTACAATAAATAAGTTATCTATTTGATTTTTATAGTCAATCGATAAATGTAACAGGAGATAGTCACTTGAGGGGACTGCCTTTTTTATGCATTTATGTGCTTTTGTGCTGTTATCTTAAAGTTTTCAGTGTCTAAACTTGAGGCATTATCAATTTGTCAATAACTTTATGCACTTTCTATCTGAATTAGATCGTTGGAACCAATGGGCAAGATGTCATTTCCATCTCATTTTTTATGAGATCTTGCACCTTTTACATGTTTATGTGTGTGTATATACAAGCGTGTACAGAGACACAGAATTCACAATGAGGAGGAATCTATCTACCAAGCCCAAATTCCTTTAGTCTCTTTCTGGATAATTCTTTTTTATCTGTTTTAACAGTGTCCTATTATTCGTGATGTTTTAGGTTGAATTGTCAAAAGGCTGCAATGCGTAGTCTGCGGTTTGCTAGAAATTGTTCTGCATCCGAGCATGAAAGGCTTGTCTATGAAGGATGGATTTTGTATGACACTGGTCATAGATTTGAAGCTCTGGCAAAGGCTGAGGAATCCATTTCGCTTCAGAGGTCATTCGAAGCTTTCTTCCTTAAAGCATATGCTTTAGCAGATTCAAGTTTAGATCCGGAGTCTTCAGACTATGTTATTGAACTTCTGGAGGAAGCTCTTAGATGTCCATCAGATGGCCTGCGGAAAGGGCAAGTGAGTATCGATTTTGGAGCTATTTTATATTCCGCATAAACCTGAATATTGTTTAAACTTTTGTGTAATTTTCCTATTATGCAGGCACTGAATAATCTGGGAAGTGTATATGTTGACTGCGATAAGCTGGATCCTGCTGCTGATTGTTACATGAGTGCACTTAATATAAAGCATACTAGAGCACATCAGGGCCTTGCACGTGTATATCATCTGAAAAATCAGCGGAAAGCTGCATATGATGAGATGACTAAACTGATAGAGAAGGCAAGGAATAATGCATCTGCCTATGAGAAACGGTCAGAGTATTGTGACCGAGACATGGCAAAGAATGATCTTAGTATGGCAACCCAGTTAGATCCTTTGAGGACATACCCTTACAGATACAGGGCAGCAGGTAATTTTCTGATATCTCACTTTCCCAAACTCATTTCATAACTATAATTTTCTGCTGTTGGATGTCATTCTTAACTATACATATTATAGGCAATGTGATTATGTACTCACTGTTGGAGGTCTATTATCTTTAGTTTCTTGGCTAACAATGCATGTTAAGGCAATATGAACGAATGCACTGCTGGAGGTCTGTTGCTTTTTGTTTCTAGATTTCAGGAGACCTTGTTAAACTTAACCTTATTTTGCATGCATCATATACTGGGATGCTTGTGCTCTGGTGGAGATATTTTTCTTTCATAAAAAATGATTGTGGAACCTACCTGCTTTTCTGTTTAAATCTGTCTGGTCTGGACTTAAAAGTGTTTTAAGGTGCCTGTTTTATTTAATAGATTTGCATGGAATAGCAGTTGGTGCATATTTAAAAGAAATGCCTCTCCTTTTAACCATTTTACCATATACACTTGTTTGACCTTTTAATGCCCACAGAAAATAATTTTCTTAATATTAAAAAAGAAAAGATGGATAAAACATATGGATATTTTTTTCTATGTTATGCCTTTCTATTTTGCTATTTCCCATGTCAGCAGGTTCTGAGTTCTAGAAACCTTTGCAATATGAGCTGCAAATTAGTGACTAGTTAGCATACGATTGTCTGATCCACCTGCATACGACAGGCCTCTTTGCTTAGCTCTTTCCACTTTTGTATTGCAAAATTTCTGGTCTGATGAGCCTCTGCAGTAGGCAAGGCTAGTTGTTGGTTAGTTTTGATTATTCTGGCTAGCATTTGATGTACACCATACTAATCAAGCTTACAACTAGAGGTAAGTGTCAACTTTTGATTATGTCAAATTTAGATGCTAGGAAGTAGATAATGGAGATCTGTAGCTATCTCTTTTTAGATATGTAATAGTTTTCGCTGTTTGTATCGTTGAACTTCAGAGCTTCACCAATTATCTTTACGTGTGAATTTGTATTTGAAGTATCTGGGCTGCGTAGCTAATCTGTGTCCTTTCAGTTTTAATGGACGACCACCAAGAAGATGAAGCAATAGCAGAGCTTTCAAGGGCCATTGCTTTCAAGCCAGACTTGCAGCTGTTGCATCTTCGAGCAGCATTTTATGACTCAATGGGTGATGCTTTCTCCACACTCCGAGACTGTGAAGCAGCTCTCTGTCTTGATCCAGGTCATGGTGATACCATGGAGCTCTACAACAGAGCACGGGAACGGGCTAATGAACAACAAAAGTGAGCTTTGAAATCCATGCTTGTTATCCCATTTTGCAGGCTATCCGATTGTTGCCACCTTTTTCTTTTTCTTTTTCTTGGGGCGGAAAAGCCGGTGCCTGCCTAGGCACAACCTGTTTTAGGGTTATTTCTAGAAACATTGAGAAGTAGATACCCCCATATCCTTACATGAGAAGAAATTTCAAAGAGGAAGGAAAGAAGAACAGGGTTTAAACCAAAAGAAAGTGGAGAGCTAAGTAACTTGTAAATATGTCTTCGAAGTTGTTGTTTGGGATCAGACATGTCTTCTGCAGATTATCCATCTGCTGCTACTGCCCACCAATGTTTCACTTCACAACTCGTGAAATTGTGATATTCAAGAAAGATGTACATGACACAACGACGGCTTGAGATGAAGCCTGTCCTGTTCATAGGTTTTATGCATGAGTTGCTTTCTCCATGCACTAGCAGCCAACAGTTTACTGTAATATAACATCAACTGTTTTCTGTATGACTTGCAGACAATTTTCCCGTGTACAATAGAAGAGACCTAATTTATACTAGTGCTTCATGTCTGGCATTACAAGTGAGACAGAATGCTTTAGTAAAAAATGATAATATTCACACCAGCCAAGCTCCAAGCTGTGCTTACAAAATTTATGTTAAAATTTTATATTTGTCACTGAAAGCGTTGGCAGGAGAGTGCTTGTTTAATTCTTTAATAGTCATGCTGCTGTCCTGTTTTAATTTGCAAGGATGACTGCATAGTAAAGAAAGTCAAAATAAACAGTCCACTAGAAGCTCCATTTATGTGATCATCAGAAAGAAATAACTTCAAGAAGCCGGCATTACTCAAGTGCTGGAAGCGAAATCTCTCAGAGGCTGTGAAGTTTGGTGAACCAATTACGTTACACATAACCATTGGATATAATAACTCCATCTTGTAGAGAAGTCATCCTCTTTTAATGCCTGAAGAAAGATTTTTTTCCTGCACTTGTGAGCATTTCATAAAGTTGTAAAGCACTTTTAATGCCTTCCACGAGATATTCATAGTATAGCTGCCTTTTTTCGATCATATTATCCAACTACCTTCATCACGTTCCATCATCACCCACCAAAAATCTTTGGAGTTCCATTCCCCTTTTCTCCTTGTACAATCTGGTGGGTGAATGACACCATCCATAATTGTCTTTGCCTGTATTGGAGAAGCAAAGGGAGAAACCATGGATGTGAGGCATCCAAGAAAGCTGGACTTCAACTTGCCACTTTTATCAACTAGGCGGCTTTGTAGTAATTCTGAAGAAGAAGCCTCGCGTGCAACAAACTCACATGCTGCTGCTTCACGGGACACAAGTAATAGGATCCCGTTTTGTTGGGAACAAGCTCCTGGTAAGCCAAAGTTTACAAATGACATCAGTAACGAGGATGTCACTCCTCGTCCGAGGCCACCACCCTGCAGATGGCACCCGCAGATGGAAGAAGCAGCAGCCAGAAATGAGGTTGAAAACCCAGCTCTTGAGGTTGATCATGATGATGGTTGTGATGCGGATGTTGACGACGACAATGAAGACGACAAAGACGAGGCGTTTTCAGATGCGGTAGAAGTGTTATCATTGACAGAAGCAATAGACATAGCGCAGAAAGCTGACGAGGAGGACCATGGAATACTAGACAGGCTGACACTGGATAGTGTCAACTCCACAGACAGTCAGTCTCCAAACTACATGATCGAGCGGTTCCTTCCTGATGCCACTGCATTAGCTGCAGCATCATCTGCGTTCTTTGCAATGAATAATTTGAACAGGAAGCTTCCTTACATGAGTTATTACCAAGGTGAGTGTTCTTCAGGATCAGCTGTTGGTGGACCATGTTCTGCCTCAGAGTCTTCGCATACTGGTTGTGGCCTTGAACATCTCTTCTCTTGGCGAATGAAGCATAAACTGTGTGGTGTAAAGAGTCCTGTACGACATGTCTCACCAAATGTGATAAAACCTCATCAACGCACTGCAAAACTAAACAAGCGCCACTCTTCCAGTTGGCCCTTCGCAGATGTACTACATAAAGATAAGTAATGTAAAAGGTTTATATAAGTTTTCCTTCTTCTTGGAAGGGTGGAGGCATAATTTTTCTCATGCGCTCGTTTTTGCTATTTTGTTCTTTACTTTAAATTAGATTAGGAACTGTTATCATACAGTTATAAACTCAAATTTCCTTGCTTCGTAGTTGATCCACCTCTTTTTTTTTTCCATAAATAGTTGATCCACTCAAAGCTGGAAAAAAAAGTAAATTGATTTGGTATACAGGATTATGCATATGGGTAGACAGCCATATTCAGTACACTTTTTTATCCATCTACTAGAGGAAAATAAAATGTCTGTGAGGGGTGCCTGGTTCAAGCAAGGATCAACAAGTTTTTTTTTTTTTCCCATTGTTTTCTACAGTATGCAGTTTTCAATAATTATTTTTTTGTTAAAGCAGGGGCTTAAAGCCATCTATTCATTACTTTATACTTACAACTCGGGAACCATTGGCCCCTATTATGTCTCTGAATAACAAAGAGTTCACAGAATTACAACTTTCTGTATAAACCTCAACACTTCCAGTCATACCTATACCTTTGTTTGCATAAAAATCAGCACAAGAGTTTGCTTCCCTATACACATGTGCAACGTTCACCTCCCACTCTCTATCCAACAGGTCTTTGATTTTACTACACAACACACTTACCTCATTGTTATAAGATGGTTTCTTCAAGATCAATGCAACCACAGCAGCAGAGTCAAGCTCCAATTCAACTTTTCTCTTCCCTGCCTCCCAAGCCAGTTCTAACCCCACTTTTACAGCCCAAAGCTCAGCACGAATAGCATTACACCAACCAACTCCCCCTGCAAATCCTTGAATGAACCGTCCATCTTCATCTCGAAATACACCTCCAATCCCCGCATACCCCGGATTTCCTTTACTGGCTCCATCAGTATTCAATTTGACCCATTCATGTTTTGGAGGTTGCCAAGCAATCCATCTCTCCACCCTTGCAGGGCGTTCCTTACTTTCTCGTCTCTTAAGAGACTTCAAATCATTTAGGAAGAGCAAGCATGCTCTTATACAGCCATTAACATCCAAAAGATGTTCCGGGGTAAAGACCCGACTATTTCTCCTTTTCCAGATAAACCAACACACAACCCCAAACACAGTTTGCCAATCCTCCTCCCCACAAGTCATAAAACTTCGTCTCAAGTTAATCTTTAGCCATTCAAATACATTCCCAGTGAAAAAACGAGTAGAATCCTCAACATCAATTAAAAAATAATCCCATACCTTCCTTGCTTCACTACAATCCCTCAAAACATGTAGTACATCTTCACTCCCAAAACACCATGGGAAACCATCAGACATCGCAATTCCACGGCTCTTTCTGTGAGCATTTGTCATAATCCTCTCATGCGCCACTAACCACAAGAATGTTCTAATTCTCTGTGGCCCTTCCCATTGCCAAATACACTTCCAAATATCATCCTCAACCCTCCATCCATCCTTCATTAGATATTTATAAGCAGCTCCCACAGAAAAATTACCATTCTTGCCATTAGACCAAGCTACCATATCTTCAGGTGCCTCACGAATTGGAGGACATATCGCCAAAACCTTCTGTATTACAAAATCAGGCAGATACTTCCTTAACTCCCCAATATCCCAAAGGCCATCCTCATTAACAAACTCGGCTACCTTCCGATTGAGCATCTCCTCCGCAATTGGCCCTTCCAAATCAAAGACCAAGTAACCATGATTATCAACCCACAGGTCCTTCCAAAATTCAATCTCCATGCCATTGGATACCACCCACTTCAGCCCTCCTTCAAATTTCTCCCATAACCCTTTCTGATTACGCCATAAATGAGATACAATTTTTGTCTCCTTCATACACCATTCTCCCTCCACATTCTTCCAATACTTGGCTAACAAAATCTGCACCCATAATTTATGGTAATCAGTTATCATTATCCATATCAATTTCAACAAGAAAGCTTCATTATTCCCATTCATCTCCCTGATACCAAGTCCACCAGAAACTTTCGCTGGCATAAAACCTCCCAACTAACAGAATGTATCTTTCTCTTCTCCCCATCCTCACCCCAGATAAATCTCCGGCATAGTCTATCAATATCATTACATACACCTTTAGGTATCCTAGTACTTTGCATAGAGTAACTCGGAACTGCAGAGAGAACAGATTGGCACAACGTCACCCGCCCAGCAAAAGAAAGACTAGCAATTTTCCACTTAGCTAAATTTTGATTCACCCGCTCAACTACACCATTATATGTGCTTTTACATACCCTACTATGTAGCAAAGGGACACCAAGGTACTTACCAAAGTCCTTTGTAAGGATAAACCCACAATCCTTGGCCCACCTTCGTGCCTCCGACCCCTTCACATTTTCTGAGAATAAAATTCTGGATTTTTCCACACTCACCTTTTGACCAGAGGCCTGACAGAAAACCTTCAAACACTTCTTAATCACCCTTACCTGTGCTCTTGATGCTTCAGCAAATAGCATAAGGTCGTCTGCAAACATTAAATGTGAAATGCAAGGACCTTCAATACCAAATCTGAAAGGTTTCCATGCACCTGTATCAACGGCATCAGAGGTAACATGTGAAAGTTTGTCCATACACTTCACAAAGATGTAAGGCGATAGCGGGTCCCCCTGTCTGACCCCTCTAGACGCCTTAAATGATTTAGAGATAGACCCATTCCATAAAACCTGCAAGGATGGACTATAAATGCAAGTCATGATTAAATCACAAATTTTGACAGGCAGACCAATCTCCTTTAAGGTAACCTCAATAAAACTCCAATCAAGCCTGTCATAGGCCTTCTCCAAGTCAATCTTTAGAGCCATGAATTTCTTACTCTTTTTCTTACCTCGCATGGAGTGCATGATCTCTTGAGCAATAATTATATTCTCAGATATCTGCCGCCCCTCCACAAAGCTATTCTGATTCTCACTTATAATACTCGGTAGAATAGGTTTGATCAAATTAACAAGCACCTTAGATACATTCTTGTAGCTGACATTACATAGGGTTATAGGCCTAAACTGCTTAATATTTTCAGGAATGGCTACCTTCGGAATAAGCACAAGGAAGGTTCTGTTTACCTTTTCAAGATCATCTTCACCCTCTAGAAAACACCTTACAAATCGCAAAATGTCTGCACCAATAATCTACCACTGGGATTGGAAAAATAAGGCTTGGAATCCGTCCGGGCCAGGTGCCTTCAGTGGTCCTATTTGTTTCACCGCATTATATATATCCTCATCCGTAATACATCTCTGCAACCCTTTACACATATCAGAACTGAGCTGGGAAAAGGAGGTAATAGTTTGCAATTTCTCACCCATCACCTCCTCTTTACTATACAGCTTTCTGTAGAACTCCACCACATGCTCCTAGAGCTCCTGTGTATTCCACAGCCATGTCCCTTCATCATTCTTTAACGCCTCGACTCTATTCCTTCTTCTCCTCATAACAGTAGTAAGGTGAAAGAACCTAGTATTTCGATCTCCCTCCATTAACCACTTCAGCCTAGATTTCTGATGCCATAGAATTTCTTCCTGAGATAACGCATCATTATACTCACACAGTAATTTCTCTTCTAAAGCATACAAAAAAGGATTAGGATTATCTCCAATCACTCTCTGAATTCCATTTAAACGGGCCAAGAGATGTTTTTTCCAGTAGAATATGTTCCCAAAAACCTCCCTGTTCCATCTTCTCAATCCATTCTGTAAATCCAACAAAGCATTAGCAACAAGGACATCGGGTTTCCACTCAGCCTTTAGAACATTCTGAAAAGACTCATGTTGAAGCCAAGCTGCTTCAAATCTAAATGGTTTAATTTTATCATTCATTCCAAAATTCACAGAAAGCTGCAATAGAATAGGATGATGGTCAGATTTAATCCTAGGAAGATTTCTAATAACAGCTTCTGGAAATCTCAGACTCCAACTCACATTACATACAACACGATCAAGTCTCTCAAAGACTCTTGCCCGTCCATTTCTTTTAGGTCCGCACCATGTAAATTTCGAACCCACAGCTCCCGCATCCATCATATTGCAGCCCTCCAGTCTATCTCTAAACTTCTGACATCTAACAAAATCGACTGGAGCACCACCCCTCTTTTCTTCCTCAAATAGTATATCATTAAAGTCCCCAATAGTAGCCCAAGGACCACTTACATACTCACTCATCCTCAACATATCCTCCCAGAAAGCCTCCTTCAATTCCACTTTAGGATTAACATAAACTGCAGAAAGAAACCATACCTTCCCATCTATCTCAGTAATCTTCAAATGTATGAGTTGCAGGGATGAGTAGACCACCGAAATCTCGCCAACATTCCTATTGCTAAGAACCCAAATCCCTCCAGAAAAACCATCAGCTTCCACCCTTACACCCATTCTAAACCCAAGTTTCTTACCACCCTATCAGCCTGTTCCCCACTAATACGAGGTTCAGAGAGGAAAATTAAATCTGGATTGTGAAGCTGCCGTAAATCATGAAAAATGCTATGGAACCTTTTACTCCCGGCTCCACGGCAATTCCAGTACATAATCTTATCAATCATTGATAAATAACAAAATAATAACAACACTTCTCAATCAATACTCAAGTCAAGAGACTCTGAAGACAAAGATACCTGATCTTCTTCAACTAACAATGGTCCCGCAAAACCCTCTGACCTTTTCTCCCTTCCCACATTCATAGCCACATCTGAAGGATTCGGGTCTGGAGGTCTACTTGGACACATTTCACTTATAGTTGTAGAATCTGCCACAGCCTTATCCTACATCTTCATCCCCTCAATTAAATCGGCCTCCTCATTCTGTTTCTTCGTAGATTTCACCCATACTTGTTGTTCCTTGGTAACGTTAGTAATATCCACTAACGGTTTCAATCCTTTCTCCTTCAGCAAAAGACTTTTACCATTCCCCACTGGCACCAATTTAGAACCCTGTTGTCCACTAATCAATACCCCAGAATTCCCCACTCTTTCTTTACCTTTCGCAGCCTTATTACCCAGGTCACTCCTTACTGAACTCTCATTCTTCTTAGAGGAATTCATTCTCACCTCATTAAAATCCCTCTGCACCAAGCTCTCTCCTTCCTCCCCTAATTCATTTAGAATATCAAAACGAGACTTACTCTGGATATTAGCACCTCCCAAAGAAGTCGAAAGGTTCTCCTTGTGTTTCTGAACAGGAGGCATCTCTTTGGCTTGTTGACCCTGTTTCTGGGCTGGAGTGCACTCCCTAAAATGCTGTCCCTATTTTGAAGTAGGAATATTCTCCTTCATAGGCGGGCCTTGAGATGTCTTACGAAGCCGGTTTCGCTTTTGGACGAGCATCCACTGCCCCCGGGTCTCGAAAACCTCTGGACGATCCCTTGGCACAGAAGCACCAGGTCGAAGCCCTTGTTTCAAAGGCTGCTTCCCTTGCACTTCTCCACTTACATCTTCATAAATCCCCACATTAGGACAACTATCCTCCCTATGCCCATATCACCCACATTTGAAGCATATAAGATGCAACCCAGCATATTCCACTCTCCAAATTCTTCTGCCCGCTTGGAATTTAGCTAGTAAGGGCTTAGTGAGATCGACCTCTACGCAAATCTTAGCAAACTCAGCCCTATCCCCTTCAGCTGTAGCCCGATCAACCCTCAATGTCCTTCCCACCATATTACCAATACGGTAAAGCACCTTATCATCATAAAATTCCATCCTGAGTTGGGGAATATGGATCCAAGCAGCCACACAATCAATCGAGGCTTCATATGGGTCAAAACCTGGATGCCACTGTCTCACAGTCAAGTAGTGGTCTGCTACAGTCCAAGGACCTCATGCCAAAACAGAATTGTAATCCTCCACACAAGCAAACTGGGCGATGAAGAAATCGTTCCCCATGGCTGCCAGAGTGTAAGGACGCCTCGTATTCCACAAAGTATTCAACCGATTCTGTAAAAAACGGTAACCCACAGATTTGCCCAGCACCTTCAGAATCAAAGCATGCTTCCATTTGCTATAGAGCCTTCTTTTCTCAGCCGCATAGAAACGGATAGTGGGACACTCAGGGTCGTCTTCATCGTCATCATAATCTGAGATCACATCCGAAAAGTCCTCCTCCTCAGGCAAATCATGCATCTCGGAATCAATAATGTTAGAACTCATGGTTCATTACAGGTTTTGATAATCGACAAACCATTTCAAGATCGTGACAAAGATGAAGCAAAAAGAAATCAAGCAAAGAAGTGCTCAAGCAATGTGATCAAGCATTGAAGTGCAAAGAAGAGCAAGAAAAGAAGAGTTAGATTCATAAAATGTACAAGGTATAACACTCAACTCTTCTAGGACTTTGGCTCAAAATTAAAACAACCTTGTTCATGCATCACATAATTCTTGCTCATTCACAAAAACGTTTTCTGAGTAAATAACATCGATGTTTTGGTTTAACACATCGATGTTCTGCCTTCAAACAAGTTTCCAAAACAGGCAGTAGGTTAATAACATCGATGTTGGATTCCTAAACATCGATGTTCTCATGACCGTTGCATTTGAAAATATTTCTTACATGAGCACAACATCGATGTTGGATTTAGAACATCGATGTTCTTCGAATTGGATCTTTAACTTGTGTTCACAGAAGCAAAATAACATCGATGTTGTAAAACGAAACATCGATGTTCTTCAATGATCAGTTTTCATCTCTTTTTCACAGAAGCAAAATAACATCGATGTTGGTTTTCAAACATCGATGTTCTTCATATGAAGCTTTAAACGGTTTTACACAGAATCAAAATAACATCGATGTTGGGTTTGAGAACATCGATGTGTTTTAGTTACCGTTAGTCCAATAATTCAAATTTACTGGACAAAACATCGATGTTGAGCCTTTAAACATCGATGTTATGACCGTTATTCTGACAATTTTTAGCACCCACTATATCTTGTTTAAAGCTATTTTCTTGAGTGCATTTCAAACGGCTCCATAACTTTTCAGAGCTACAAATTGAGCATTTTTAGCTCTGATTTAGTACTAATCAACTCTCTACATTCAAGCATTCATTTCATACATTCATCAAAATTTTAATTGAGCCAATATCCTGTTGAGGATTTGAGAGTTGCCTTTTAGAGCTTTACTTGTATACTCATATCTGCTCTTTGAGAGAGTTCTTTGTTTGAGTGATTGAATTGTGTATTCATACACCTTAAGGGAGGTTAGTTCCCTTGTTGAGATTCATAGGAAGAGGGTATATCTTCTTGTGTGAGAAGTCTTGAAGTGAGGTATCTTCAAGTAAAAGTGTTGAGGTTCATGTGACTTGAACTCTCAGGTATAGGATTCTTGTGATTAGAATTCCTAGGTTGTAAACGGTTTGTTAAGCACCCGGAAGCTTAACGTAGATAGTGGAATCTTCAAGAGAGTCTCTTGAAGGACTGGATTAGCCACACAAGTAGTGTGTGTGTGAACCAGGATAAATTGCTTGTGTCCTTCAATTGTTTTAATTTCGCATTTGTTTCCTGCTTATTTTGTATTAGTCCGATAAACGCTATTCACCCCCCTCTAGCGTAGGGCTATTGTCCTAACAAATAACAGATTGCCCAAGTAAGAGTTCCTTGAAAGAAGTTTTTCTCTTACTTGCCACTGCACCCGCACCCACTCCACTCTCAGAACCTCCACCATCATTCAAAACCTTCCCTGCCACACCGGAGCCCAACCTCACCTTCTTGTGATTGTGCTCAAGATGCTCCTCATCACTTTTGGTACCCTCGCCATCCTCCTCCATAAGTGAAGGAGGATCGCCAGTTGTCATCTTACCACGCCCACAACCTGTTCGATGAAATGTGTAAATAAAACTGCTCAAAAAACTAATCTAAAATTGAGAGGATTTCACGCGCTAGGCATGCGCGCGAGTAAGTCAAGTGTTACTGATAGTTTTCAATAATTATAATTTGTCGGCTTTGGATATGATTAAAAAAAAATTATAATCCTCCTTCTCAAAAGAAAAAAAAAATAATCCTTATAAATCCAGAAAAAAAAATGAACAAAAAAAAGCGCTTTGGATATCAGGACTCAAGTTCATGGATTGAAGCCAAAAAAAAAAAAAAAAGAAATGCTTTTGTTTTTCTAGTCGATAAAATGCTTTTCAGGTTCATGTACTTTTACACTTCATCTTTCCTATAATACCACCCTAGATATATTTCCACAAATGCAAATTAATTTCCAATAAATTCCCTTCATTCCCGTTAATCCAAACAATTTTTCGAATGAGTTCATATTTTAGATTCGAGATCTGTTTTTGTTCAGTTCAGAAAAGAAAAAAGGATTTGTGTTGACGTCTACAAACCAAGTAGACACACAAATGATGAACTGTGATTAAGGATGGCAATTTTTCCGGGTCTACCCGATACCCACTCGAAACCCGCATTTATGGGTAGGGTATTACCCGACTTTGACCGGGTAAAAAAAGGGTAGGGTATTACCCGGACCCGAATTGACCAGGTCTGGGTAGGGTCTGGGTTTGGGTTTGGGTAGGGTCTGGGTCTGGGTAAGGATCTAAGTTTTACCTTACCCGTTAGACCATATCCATTATAATATTCTAAAATCTATAACCGTATTATAAAAATCGACTTGAGTTTCTTTCTTTTGTTTCTTCAATTCTTTTCCACTCACCTCCTCTTCTTTTTCTATTGAAATTTCGTTCACCCCCTCTTAGTTCTATTGAAATTTCGTGCTCTACAACTCTAAACTAATATTATGTTATTATAATTTTTCTTTGTCTTAAAAGGAACATTAATTTATTACTATCCTATAATTATTTATGATAATAATATGAGATAAGAAAATAAGCATTCAATATTAATTTATATTTTTAACTTATTATAAGATTCTTATTTTTATATTATTTAATAATATTAACTTTTTTTTAGAAAAATATATGTTGATATTAGTAGAGAAGAGGATGGAGATTAAGAAATAAAAGATTGTTTGGATTTTAAGTTGAGAAAAGTTACATGCTACTTTAAAATTTTGGACTTCTTGTTATTTTTAAATTTTTTATGCTTGAACTTGGAATATATTTCATCAATGTTTATTTAATAATTGTAGGATTTTATAAAATTAGAACTTGATTTGTACTTAGCGGGTATAGCGGGTATACCCTTACCCAGACCCGTATTACCCGTTGGGCAAAAAAATAGAACTTTACCTTACCCGGTTCATAATTAGTCCATTCTTATCTTACCCGATTTGATTAAGGGTCCGGGTCTGGGTCTTGCTTACCCTACCCGACCCTACCCGATTGCCATCCCTAACTGTGATGACGAGACTTGGTTGGTAATCCAGAGTGTAAAATGAGTTGGGGTAACGTGCTTCTCCTTAACCCACAAGCCCAAGCCCAAGAAAGGGAAATGAAAAACGACTTTCCAATTCCAAACGCGTGTGCCATCGGTTCCCACACACGTGCGAGATTTCAAAATCTCTAGGGTTTTTCTGGGTCGGTGATCCCGGGCAGCACCCGGGCAGCCACAAAACCCTTCCCCCTCCTCTGCCCGTGGGGTTTCATTTTATACATTACAAACCCCCAAGCTTCCCCTATAACTTACTACTACCACCTCCCGCTTCTTCCAGGCATTCGAAATTAAATTCCTAAATAATAATACATTTTTTTTTTCTCCCCCAAAACCCTCACCCTCAGATTTTACAACCAAAGTTTTCAAAAATAAATACGCACCTCTCCCCCTACAAATTTGCTACTAATCCACTCTCCCTTTTTCACTATCTCCTCTCCTCGGCTTCATTATCGTTTTTGCTTTGCTCGAGCAACAAAAACCACTAGGCGCACACTCCCCGAGGAAGAGAAGGGGGGGAGAGAGAGAGAGACAGAGATAGAGAGACGTTAGTAGAACCCTAGTTTCGCTTCTCTGCGGTCATTTGATTCCTCGCGACTAGGTAACTTCTTTGCACCTCTTAGTTTCTGTTTGCGGCTTTCGATTCTTAATTAGTGAACAGATCTACTGTACCTTCTGTTTTTTTTTGGGGGAAGTTAGGGTTTGATTTTGGTGTTTTTTCTTTTTTTAACTGGTAGGGTTTACCGATTGGTTCGGTTTCGTGTTTGGATTAGTGGATCTTAGTTCTGCTGTTCTAGTTTTTTTTTGCCTTATTCGATCATTTTGCTGCTCGTATTGTGTTCGTGTTTGGTACTGTTTTTACCTTTGGCGGTTTCCGTTTTGTCGCCTGTAGTGTTCGAGCTTGCAGGAACATCTTATTGTTTAGGCAAAGCGAAGCTGGATGGTGGTGTTTTATCATTAGGAGTGATTTAATATTTTTATGTTATTTAAACGCTCTGTTTGGACGCTGTTAATAATTTTGCTGAAAACTGCCTCACAGTGCTCTCTGCTTGATGGGCTGAGATGGTATACAGTAGTATCCGTGGTAATTCGTTGAGCTACATTTTGCTTCTTAGATGAAGTTAGGGAAAACAATAAAGTACTTGGCCTCGTTACGGAAATGATTATGAATGTCAAATGATACTTGAAACGGGCTTTGTGGAGTATTAGTTTTTGAGTGATTCTTTTATAATTTGTGGTAACTTATTGACTAAGACAGTGCGTTATTGCAATCTGCTCTGTTTTTTTCTTTGCGGAATTAGCAAATCTGATGCAGCAATTCTGAATCAGTTTGTTTGATCCTTATTCCTCGGTTTATTGTTTGCTGAATGGGGGTATCTAAATCAATTTCTTGATGTGAGTTTCTCTTCCATTATTGTATGGCTGGCAATCAAAGGATCTCATACTTTCAAATTAGGTTCTACTAATGATTTACAGGCCGGGATGGGCGCATGTGAAATTTTCTTTTCATATTCTTTTTTTTTTTATTGCAATTCATATTCGTTTTCTGTTTCTTCTTTTCCTCCAGTCTTCAGACCTTTGTTTCCGTTTGTTTTTATTGCAATTCATATATATGCCATCTATATGCTGCACTCACACTGTTGTGACTGACACTTTGTATGATATTTGTTGCTTCAGTGTTGAAACAAATGGCTATGGAGATTACTCAGTATTTGTTAGCTGCTCAATCAGCAGATGCAAATGTCCGGACTCAAGCAGAGAATGCTCTTAGGCAGTTCCAAGGGGAGAACTTGCCTGGTTTCCTTTTTTCTTTATCTCTTGAGCTTGCAAATAATGATAAGCCGAATGAATCACGTCGCTTGGCTGGTATTGTGCTCAAGAATTCCTTAGATGCTAAAGATGCCACAACAAAGGAACAACTGGTTCAGCAGTGGATGGCTATTGAAAATGCTGTCAAATCACAAATCAAAGACTTGCTCCTGAGAACTCTTGGGTCCTCCGTGCCGGAAGCTAGACACACTTCTGCACAAGTAGTTGCCAAAGTTGCTTCAATTGAGATTCCCCGTAAGCAATGGCCTGAACTAATTGCGGCATTGCTTAACAATATGACGCAGCCAGATAGTTCTGCAGCTCTGAAACAGGCAACTTTGGAAACTCTTGGGTATGTTTGTGAGGAGATATCACATCAGGATCTTGTGCAAGATGAAGTTAATGCAGTTCTAACTGCTGTTGTCCAAGGCATGAACTCTGCTGAACACAGTCCTGAAGTCCGTCTTGCCGCAACAAAAGCTTTGTGCAATGCATTGGATTTTGCTCAGACAAACTTTGAAAATGAAATGGAGCGGAATTACATTATGAAAGTGGTCTGTGACACAGCCTTGTCCAAAGAAGTGGAGATTAGGCAGTCTGCTTTTGAGTGTCTTGTTTCTATAGCATCAACATACTATGATGTACTTGAACCTTACATGGTGACACTCTTCCAACTTACATCAAATGCAGTAAAAGCAGATGAAGAGACAGTTGCCCTGCAAGCAATTGAGTTCTGGAGCTCCATCTGTGATGAAGAGATAGAGCTTCAAGAATATGAGGCTTATGAGGCAGGGGAATCTGGGCCTCGTCATTCCCAATTCATCGAGAAGGCTCTGCAATCTCTTGTTCCTATGCTGCTGGATACTTTGCTGAAGCAGGAAGAGGATCAGGATCAGGATGATAGCATCTGGAATATATCCATGGCAGGTGGTACATGTCTTGGTCTTGTCGCTAGAACTGTTGGCGATGCGGTTGTGCCCATTGTTATGCCTTTTGTGGAGGCTAACATATTGAAGCCTGAGTGGCGTTGTCGTGAGGCTGCTACATTTGCATTTGGCTCAATTCTGGAAGGCCCCAGCATTGACAAACTAACACCATTAGTTACTTCTGGGTTCGATTTTCTGTTGAATGCAATGAGGGATGGAAATAACCATGTAAAAGACACGACAGCTTGGACTCTTAGTCGCATATTCGAGTTGTTGCATAGTCCTGCTAATGGATTTTCTGTGGTTGCCCCTGAGAAACTTCAACAAATTTTGACAGTTTTGCTGGAGAGCATTAAGGATTCTCCAAATATAGCTGAGAAAGTTTGTGGGGCAATCTATTACCTTGCCCAGGGCTATGAGAATGCAAGCTCCTCACTTCTTACACCATACATCCCTGGAATCATCTCTCAACTTCTTGCAACCGCTGAACGTACGGATGGGGGTGACTCAAAGCTAAGAACTTGTGCATATGAAACATTAAACGAGGTTGTTAGGTGCTCCAATGTTGTTGAAACGTCTCAGATCATCACACAGCTACTTCAGGGCATTATGAACAAATTGGGTCAGACTCTAGAGCTTCAGATATTATCATCTGATGACAGGGAGAAGCAAGGAGATCTGCAAGCATCCCTTTGTGCTGTTATCCAGGTTATAATCCAGAAGCTCAGCAGCAGTGATGAGACCAAGCCCTTTGTTCTGCAAGTGGCAGATCCAATCATGATGCTGTTCCTCAGGGTGTTTGCTTGCCGCAGCTCTACTGTGCATGAGGAAGCAATGCTTGCAATTGGAGCTCTGGCTTATGCATCTGGTCCAGAGTTTGAGAAGTATATGCCTGAGCTATACAAATATCTGGAGAAGGGATTGCAGAATTTTGAGGAGTACCAGGTTTGTGCAATCACAGTTGGGGTGGTTGGTGACATCTGTCGTGCAATTGACGACAAGATTTTGCCTTATTGTGATGCAATCATGACCCATCTTATCCATAGTCTGCAAAGTACTGAGCTCCATAGGTCTGTCAAGCCCCCAATATTCTGCTGCTTCGGGGACATTGCTCTTGCTATAGGTGAACACTTCTCCAAATACATTGAACCTACAATTGCAATGATGAGGAGTGCTGCAGAGGTTTGTGCCCGTATAGATAGCAATGATGAGGAAATGGTGGAGTATGGCAACCAGCTTAAGCGTAGCATTTTCGAGGCTTATTCTGCCATTCTCCAAGGGTTCAAAAGTGCCAAGCCCGAGGTGATGCTGCCGCATGGTTACCATCTTTTGCAGTTTATCGAATTGGTCTTCAGAGATGGGCAGAGGTATCTTCTTCATTTCCTTGTGTTCACTCACCTCATTTACTCCTAGCTGACATCACTGATTTTTAGTAGTAAACCCAATTGTTTTCATCCCATCTAACTTCACATTCCACTATCTTTGCAGGGATGAGAGTGTAATCAGAGCTGCAGTTGCAGTGATGGGTGATTTGGCAGATGCACTTGGCTCGAACACAAAAGTACTGTTTAAAGACAGATCATTCTGCATTGAATTTCTTGATGAATGTCTTCAATCTGAGGACAAAGAGCTCAAAGATACTGCAAACTGGGCCCAGGTGATGATCGCACGTGTGGTTTCTTGAGGTTGATAGGTGGAAAAATATTTGTTTGATGATGAATTTCTTTTCTTCCTGGGTTTAAATGGGACACTTACTGTTCTAGCTTTCGGTTCTTTATTTAGAGAGTCGGGTAGCGTAGTAAAGAAATGAGGTCATGTATCCATGTGGCTTCTGTATTTGCGGATTTGAAAATCTTCACGAATTTTGTTAATCCGCTCTCGACGAGATAGGGTGGAATATTAGTAGCTGCTGCCATCGTTGTCAAACAATGTTTAGTTTAATGCATCCACTAATCGGTGGTTCGTCGAGTCAGTTTTGTGCAATTTTTATTTTACAATTTTTATGCTCTTCCGTTCTCCTTTTTCTTTTTTCTTTTTCTCTTTCCATGATCCGTCGACAATGTTCCTTTTTTACTGCAATGTTCTCACACTGGACCAAATCGGGAATGCAGCGTATCATACCCCATATAATCAAGACCTTGACTTGGGATGCTCCAAATGATCGACTTATTTGCGTGTCATAACTACCGATAAAAGGTGATTAAAAATCACAAGTATTCTATTATTTGATGTGAAGAACCTTCTTTCTTACTGCAGATGCTAACAGGTCTGCTCATAGTATAGCTTCGTTAGCCCACTACTTTGTCCCAGGCATCACTATTATCAACTCCCCCCCAAGTACAATTAACCACCTTGGAGGAAAGGGGCAGTTAAGTGTTTTGCTTTTGTTTGTACTATGATATACATGTAATTTTTTTGATGTATCAATGAATACAGTCCAAGTTTCGACCAAAAAAAGAACCTTCTTTCTACGCTATATAATATGAATGGTCAATGATTTATAATAGAATGAAACAGAATAGTGAAGTTTGTCCTATGTACCCTAATGCGGCCAACATCTATACAAGAATGGAGGAACCTGATGGTCTAACTCTAAGGCCTAGTTAACTTAAAAGAAAATAGAATAAAAATAAGCAGATTGATTAATACTCACTATCTCCCACCGCCAAATGAAGAAGAAGTTGAGACGCCACTTCTTACAGAAGATGCAAGACGTGAGATTGAAATCAATTCAGCCGAAACCACTTCTGAGAATTTTGAACCACTTGACCTGAAAATCTCAGAACCAATACGAGTGCTCCAGTCTTCAACTGCAGGAAGTGGTTCATCCCCATCAAGATACCGCGTGACTTGTCTCATTGTTGGCCTAGTTTCTGGTTTTGGACGACAACACAAAAGACCCAACCCCAAAACCAACTCCATCTCTTCACTAACATAATTAGACTCCAATTTGGGGTCAGCGACATCTTCCATGCTTCCATTCTCTTTGCACTCCATCACCCAATCCGCCAAATGGAAAGTATCCGAATCAACTGGCCTTCTTCCACTGGCCACTTCAAGCATTAAAACACCAAATGCAAACACATCAGAGCTAGTAGAGGCCCTACCATTTCTTGCCAACTCTGGTGCAATATAGCCTAATGTGCCAACAATTTTGGTAGTATGTAACATTGTACCATGATCATATAGCCTGGCAAGACCAAAGTCCCCTAACCGGGCATTCATGCTGGCATCTATCAGGACATTACCTGACTTGATGTCTCTGTGAATCACCACTTTCTCCCATTCTTCGTGCAGATACAAAAGCCCCGAAGCGACGCCTTTAATGATGTTTAGCCTCTCTTCCCAGCTCAATACAAAGTTGTTCTTGGGTCTGAATAATAGCTTGTCAAGGCTTCCATTTGGGATATAGTCATAGACCAGGAGGAGTTCATTTTTTTGCCTACACCATCCTTGAAGATTCACCAAGTTCTTGTGCCTTAAACGTCCCAGGCTTTCAATCTCCGCTTTGAATTCTCTCAATCCGCTGATGGCGTCCTGCTTGATCTTCTTGACAGCAACTTCGCTGCCTGTGTTAGGCAACACAGCTTTGTACACCGCACCAAACCCACCAACTCCAATGATCTCGCTTTCATTGAAACCTTTTGTTCCTTTATGCAGATCCCGATACTGAAACCTGTGTGGACTATCCAGCTCCCAGTCTTCGAGAACCTCAACAGATGGTCCCATTCTTTTGTATACGAATATAAAGAACAATATCCCAAGCAAAATCACAGTCACGGAGCATAAAGAAGCAATAAGAGCAACAACTGATGGTTTGTAAGATGATGAACCTTTCTTATCAGCTGGTGGGGTAGGAAGTTGAGAAGCGTTAAGTGGGGGAGCTACTCCGTTCAGGGCAAAACTCCACCCCATAACGTAATGAGAACTAATGTTTGTTTCACCTGTGGAGGCAGAAAAACCAACATACATAGTCTCCTTAACATGAGGTGTTAGATCAAAGGGGTATCTAGAGATGAGGGGTAAAGGTTTGATCTGTCCCTGGATTTTATCCACGGGGCATACTGTTACATTCAAAACTTTATTAACACCATCATATTCTATCCAAGCCTGAATAGGTTTACCACCCTCCAACCTGAAGTCTCGTTCTTTGCCTGGTGTGTACTCATAAGAGGCTGTTGCCGATTGAATCGAGTCCATACTGTTCAAGTTGATCCCCACATGGTTTCCTTCAGAATCTGAGCTCTCATTGAACCCACTAACCGTGTCGAACTCAACAGCAAAAATATAGTTAGAAGGACTACCATGGTTTGTCTCGTTGAAAAGACCAAGAAAGTGTCCAGGAGCAGCTCCAGGAAAATTCTTGGAGGGAGCTAGAACAAAGGCGAAGCCATAGCCTCCTTTGCCCCCTGATGGTGAAGGATTTATTTGGAAGACAAAACTGGTACTGAAAGAGGAAGGAGCATTTGTGGATGATGAGGAGGAGGAGGAGGAGGAAGTACTTGTGTTGAACATCTGTATTGGCTTGGAGTAGAAGGCATGTCCTATGGCATTAGGTGTTCTGTTGGTGAGCCTGAGCACGCCACTGGGCTTGAGGAAGCTAGCTCTATCAAGGTCGATTTCTCGTTCGCTTCCATTGAATCCATGATAGACGAACTCGACGCCTTGAGCATTTGCAATTATGATGGGTGGCAAAGAGATGAGCAAAAGTAGAGAGAATATTTTGCAGGCCATGGAATTGCAGTAGCTAAGGACCTGTTGGGAGTGCAAAAGATATTTCCAATTAAGTAGCAGGAAGAAAGAATGCACACGGATTATTTCTTGAGCTGATGATCATGTAGAATAGAACCAATCAATGAACAAAGTTGGGCAGACTTGATATTGTCAAAGTCAAGAGAGAAGGAGCATTGTATAGGCAAATCATGGAGTTAGTTAAGATGAATTGATTGTACTAACTTGAGGACCTGCTCTATGCAACAGTCACTTTAGTAACTCTAATAAGTCATGTGGCCTACTTACAGAATAAAAGTCAACGAATAGTTCCCGAAGGAACGGGGTGCGAATTTTCAATGATTTCTAGGCGAAGCCATCCTTCTCTTGGGTTTTATTGCGCTTAGGACATTGGAGCCAGAGTGCCAAAAAAGTCCCATATATTTTTACAAAAAAGAAGGAAATTGGAAAACCGGAGAGGAAGTCTTCAACTGAGTATGTTGACATGCTAAAATATGAAGACCATTCTCTTTTTTTTTTTTTTTTGTGGAATGGAGGGGGAAACTAATGTGAGCACATGAGTGCAGCGAATTAACGAAGTTGACCGCTTCATGGCGAGTAATTAAAGGGCACATGTCCTTAATTTCTGATGTTTTTTTTTTTCTTTTGATAGAAATGTCCTTTGTGATGTTAAAAGATATGAATAGGAGCATTCTCATATTTTGTTTTAGTGACTCGGCTGTAGTAGTATTATTGTATGCCGCATGTGGGTGATTAGCAACTTCTTGAAACAATCAACTTGTTAGACTTTGAGAAGAAATCTTATCTCTAAGTCTTGTGGGTCTTATTTAGTGTGTGAATGCGGATATACTTATGATAAACTAGGTTTAGAAGAGTTAACCAAATTGTTTGATGGCCAATACTCCTTGTAGTACATTGCACCTCCCATAGATTGGGTTCGGAGAAGATACTCTTCTCAACAATTTTAGCAATCTCACCTGCAAAGTCAATTTATCCATTTCTTGAGAAGCTCAAATCATGTAGCAGAAGAATCGGCTAAACTAGGAATTAGTCATAAGTTAAGTTTCTATCTTGGTTGTTATTTTTTTTTTTTTGTTTTATAGGGTTGAGACTCGAACATGAGGCTTTTAACCTTAAGACCGTTGTTTCTTTTTATCTTCCTGTACACTTCCTTTAAATGAGTGTGTTCTACATAAAATTAAATAGAAAAACAATTTGAACCACGGTGAGGGTCGGGCGGATCCGTTGAACTTGGAACAATCATAGTTGGTGTTAGTAAACTGTAGGAAGAAGTTTTGATGAAGAAGTTTTTTTTGATGATGATGATTAATAAGATTAATCATGCATGATTATGGCAGTACTTAAGCCACCATAAAGCTTTTAAGTAGGAAACGGGGTTGATAAGATCTCAATAGAGACCAGCTAACTAAACTACATAATTAAAATTTTGATGTGATAAGTTGAAGTCATCTAATGTTGACAAGTACACATTACGAATATTATGACATTAGGTTTGTTTCAGAGAGGGACGTGTGTAATATGGTCAACATTATTTTATCGTCCTCCCATTTGTACAGTAAATAATATTTGGAGTTCACTTGTTTTTTTTTTTTTTTGTCGAATTTGGAATTTACCTGTTCTCCTTGCTTATTATACTTATTCAACAGTCATAACTTTTGCTTCAAACAATTTGACTATATAAACTAATGCACACATGTAGTATGAGTATCAAGGATCACTGACACCGTATCACTAGGCTGACTTGATCTTTTGCAACCAGAAGATGAGCGACTCTGTTATTATTTTTTTATGAAGTTAAGCATTGACTCCGGATTAGTATGAAAAACTAGGAAAAATTTATATTCAGGCTAGGGTCCAGGATATGTGGGTCATCCTGAGCCCATAAATTACAATCGTTTTGGACTTATTGGACCATGACGAATTACTCTTGGCATGACATTGGGCCCCCGATGGCACGTCAACAACCACACATGGTTAGCCTCCAGTCTCCCACTTCTCTCAAATGGACCCAGCCCACCCTTTCTCTCTTTTCCTTGAAAAGGTCATCAGGCAGGAGGACCACCACAAAAAAAGAAAAGGGAAAACAGTCTTGGTATCCACCTGCCTAGTTTTGCCCAGATTAGATTATCCTTTAAGTTCTCTGGTAAACTGGTTTTAGCATTTCTTGACCAAAACAACTTTTAGGTGTTACTTCTCTTGGTGAGAGTTTTACTTTACCCAACATGTGTTTTGTTTTAATCAATTGTCGTTATAGTTGTTTAATGTTATTGGTGTAGAAGCCACTAGAAAAGAAGTCTTGCGTTGCTATTGTTATGTTGACTAAAAATTATATAAACTTGGCTGTAATAAACTAAGCAGCCTTCTCTTTTTTTTGTGTTGCCCAAACAGTTATAGAGTCACGCATCAAGACTTTTTAGGCCAACCAAATTACTTACTATTAATCTAGACCAACCCATGTTGATGGTAATTTTCTCTTTCTAGTGTATAGAAGATCATAAAACAACACACAGGGATATGTGAATGGACTAATCTATGTTTCCGGATGTAATTAATGAATTCACTATAAAAGACGGATACATGCATTTACATTCTATGTCACGGCGAATCTGAATGGTCCATTTGCATTGTAAAAAGTCAGCACCTAAAAGAGTAAATCATAAAGCAATTCAAGTCCATGCCTATAATCTAACATGCTCTCCATGATCTAGTCCTCGAACCTCCCGGCATTCATTTACCTTTCCACCTCGTTAATTGTTAATTAATTTTCTCTTTGGTCAAACTCAAATCCATGCAGACACTCTAACCAATGGAGTTCCTCTCCAGTCTAAGACCATCTCATTACTATCCTTTCCTTCAATCCTCGCCACATACTGAGTTTCTCCTTCTCGTACCAATTCTTTAGCTTCAGTTAAGCTTTCATTGCTCATTCTCTTCCCTTCAAAAATGCATTCTATTTTGAGGTCATAACCTTCTTCTATCTCTGCCCAGTTCTGCTTCCAAGCGCGCGAAGAGACATAAGGCGCCACAAAGAGACACTCCATAGCCATCCTTGCTTCTGCTAGACGGAGAGGGAAATTCCATTCTATTGATTCCATCAAAGCTTGGTAGTGTCTCATATAACCCTCAAAGAATGACCCAAAACGAGGAGGATTAATACTCTTTACCATATCCCAAGCACTTCCATCACCAAATGTCACTATACCTCCACTTCTGGAATTGGTATTTACACCACTGGCTAATAAATCTTTAGCCACGATTAGAAACTCCAAGACATGCCTTCTGCTTCTCCTCCTCCCCAAGTGAGGAAGTGCCCACATACAATTGAAAGCCAACCATTCTCTCCTCCCTCCTTTGTTTCTCATCCTCTTGATCTCGCCTACCAAATCTATCAGCTCCATCTCTCTCACCTCCAACAGTAAACCAAGAGAGTTTGCATAACCTTGGAGCTGTCTCTTTGTGTCCTCAAATCTCCTCCAAGAAGAGGAAGCAAGACCAAAGTCCTCTTCTTTCCACTTTATTGCCGTAATTTTCAAGGTCATCATATGACAATGATAATCTCTTTGTCTCATTAGCTCTTTTATTTGTTGTTGCCCTAGAGCCATGATCATGGAAGACCATTGAACTCCCTCCCCCATATCAAAGTCTATTATGTGTAAAACCTCAGCATCACCCGGCTTAGCCTCAAGAATCGCGGAGTTTGCTGCGAAATGAGCAAACATTCCATGTGGGAAAGTTTTGTAGAAAACCTCCAAAGCCTTGTCAGAAATTTTACCACACTCCTGGTTTAGATACTCTAGCTGCTGCTTCTCCAATGGATGAGACATGTAATACAAAAGACGCTCACTAATCCCACCAATGAGGGTAACTTTCTCAGCTATGCGACCCAGGATCACCTCTGCTAGTTCAATTTCTGTGTTCTCCATGGCTTCTTTGTAAGCCTGGAAGAGATGGTTCAGGCTAAGTTGATGGTCGGTCTCGATGCCTTCTGTTGGCAGTTTTAGTGGCGGCTGCTGGTGCAACATAAAAGTCTCGTCTGCCACTGACATGTCGTCGCTTAAGACAGGGGATGGGCTGACGCTCCATTCTTCTCTCTTACATTCGCTGTAGTTATTTATGTTTTCAATTTCATGCCTCCATATGAGCTTCAGTTCCTCAAAATCAACTTGGCTAGAATATTCTTCTAATGGGGATGTCACATTTGCAGTGCCCACATTGGCTGCAAAATTGACAAGTTGATCATTTGAAAGGGAACTATAGCTAGTTGGAGAAAGAGGAGTACAGTGATGGAAATCAAAATTAGGCTCATGATGAACAATGTCGTCCATGCCTAAGTCAATATTTGAATATGGATTGAAATGCAACATGACATTGTTAGAGTATAGGCAGGGGAGTTGGAAAAGCTCAGGTTCTATCATTTTTTTTGTGTTCAAAATTGCTTGGGTGGGATATATTGACCAAAATTTTGATTGGTTTGATAACGAAATGAGTTATGGGGATTTCGTTAAATATGGATGGTGATGTACTAGAGAACAAAAGGGAAGACATTTTCCGTGACCGAAAAGTTAGTGAAGGCATTTTCAAGGCATCTCATCAATTCCCAGCCGATTCAAATTCTTTTGGTGGCATTTACGGTGAAACAAAATAAGGTTAACGTTCAAGGCAAGCACATCCCCCAAATATCATGCGGTTTTTAACTTTGTGCATGCTGGATCTTTACGGTGATGGTCTCTGTACGAGGATCATAGCTAGTTGTGTCTCTTTTTTTTGATAATCTAGTTGTGTCTTTATCTCTTCTTCTTTTCTTTGAGAATAGTTGTGTCTTTATCTTATAATTATACCCAATTGGTGTAAGATTCTGAATTTCATGCAAGGCATAGGATTTTGTATACGCAAAGAGTTTACGTTGACGCGATCATTGATTCATTCTCCTACCACAACAGAGAGGATGGCAATTAATTCATCCATGTTCCACCAAAATTTGACCAATAGGTTGAATTTTTCCTCGGTTTCAATTAAAGAAAGAAAAATATGTTGAATTTATTTCTCACACAACGGATATGCCCCAAATTTCCTTCGCTGACTTTAAGAATGGCCACGTTTAGTTTTGGATTAAGGTCTCTCTAACAAGATTGCAATCACTTGGTTACAGTGGGTAATTTTCTCGGAACGTTCTGGTTAAAAAAAAAAAATGAAAAATAGAGCAATGACAAGCCACAAGAAATTTGCGGGCATCATCTGAAATTCCTCTTTGGAAACTTAAATTTCACATGTTAAAGTTTTTTTTTTTCTTTTTGGTATTAAATTTCTCAGTTGGTTTGGTACTTGATTCATCAGGAACAAAATGTGACTTGCTTTTCCATCAACATGCATGATTTTCTTTTTCTAACGGGATATCGTTAGAATTCCCATATTCAAGGATGGAAGAGTACGTACGTATATATACGACAGTACAGTAGTCATCCATTATTACACCTTCCCATGGGTTTGACCAAGAATAACAAATATTGTATTATCTTCTCCAACGTAATTTAACCTGCCATATATTAATTAGATCTCATGTTGTGCTAGACAAAACCGTAAAAGTCATGAAATTTCAAAGCATGACGCAACTGACCAACTATAATTAAACTTGGAAATACTATTAAGAGAGCACCAGTTTTGTCTTCTAGGTGGCTCAAGTATGCGCCAGAATTAAAGATAATTTTAGTCTGTTAGCAATTTAATTCATAGCGGATTGAGGCTCTCTTTGTCAGACAAAACAAAAATTTATCTTTTGTACGCTAGATTTTCTTAGTCCTTTTTTAGCTCATTAAACACGGCAAGGACAACGTGGATCTTTAGTGAAAAAAAAAAATTCTTTTGTGCTTTCATTTCATCAGTGGCATATTGCATTCTTTAATTAGAAGTCCCTTTTTTTTATCTGGTTGATTTTTTTTTTTTGTTTTAAAGTGGCAAAACGCTATCCATCATATTCATATATATCTCTCGCTCTGTATTTTACGTAGAACCTAGCCCGAATAAGGGTCTAAGTTGAGTATATACGTGGCGCTGATGGAATATAGTCAAAACCATGCGAGAGTAAATTGACATGCGTCATGGTTAATCATTCAATGGTATAAAAGATCTGTCGCTATAGATGATAAATATCTGTTTAGATTTTTTGGGTTTCCAATTCTGGTATCCGGAACTTTGCTAGACTAATCCGGATTTAACCCAGGTCTCTGATTGTAGTGGGTGAATCTCCTAATATGGATTTTCAACATATACACAATGACTTAAATATGAGACTTTGTTTAGGCGGAATCAAATTCCTTACCATTTTGATCAACTCTTTGTGCTTGGATTTTTTTATTAATGCGTAGATAATGATAACTAAGAACTTATTATGTCATTGTACCCATCACATGGATTAAAAAATGCCAGCTATCATTAAATTGATCGAACCACTCCCCACAAAGGTAGACTCAATATATGAAGTAACTAGTTTGCCATTTCATGTCCAAGATCATTGTTAACTACTTGACATAAAAAAGAAGAAAGAAAAAGAAAAGCTACATGCTTGCTGAAGCCTCCTGCACATCCATTTTTGATATTTAAGTTTGAAATAACGTTTGTCATGTACTTTAATTTAAAATTTAAGATCTTATTGTCTTTGGACTTTGAACAATGCAGAATTAGTGCAATGCATGCATGGCCCTTTGGACATCTGGTGCTTAGAAGATCAGTTTTTTTTTTTTTTTGGATGAGAGATCAGTTTGTTAAATAGGAGTTTCTATATTATCTCCATCGAATCTTATCCTAAAACGCGTATCCTACCTAATTAGGAAATTATACCATTACCATTCTGTTGTTATTTTTTTCCTATGGGCCGTATACGTAGCATGCTTTCGTGATCCCCAGAGAAAATGCATGAACCAGTTCAACCTTAATTTATAAAAGAAGACAATCCATTACCAACCAATTATGGAGAAATGAACTAGGAATATTAATTTTCTTGGCCCATGAGAAATAAAAAATGAAATTGACAAAACGATAATCGCTAATCAAGTTCTACAATATTGAGTCCCAAAAAAAAAAGTTCAACAATATTGGTTTGAAGGATTTTTTTTGTGTTCGATCGTATCAAATAAATCAGCAGCTCGTGTCTTTAACGACCAAGTGAAATTAGATCGGTGACCTTGGAAAGACTTTGTGGCCTATCGATTCTTTTTTTTTTTTCCCCGATATGGCCTATCGATTCACAGATCTCAAAATTTATATGGCTTTTATATTTAAACTAATAAGGCTTATCATCTTTTTTTTCCCACGATATTGTTAGTGTTGCCTTGATTGATCTGGATGCGACCCAAATATGATCTCGCACACCTTGGGTGAGTAGGTTTCTCAATAAAAATTTTGACTCAAATTCAATCAAATTTTTTATCACCAGTCCCACAGTGATTATATGGTTACCGTTTGACCATATGAAACAAAGCGTGGGCTTATACTAGCCGTGGAGGATTCCATTTTATGACCTACAAAGCAGCAAAATGCCAGAAGGGTCATCAGTCAAGACTTAAAACTTGAAACATAATATGGTTGATTAACGCCCATGATCTGTTTTGGTTCAAAAGAATCTCAGAAATGACAAAATTGGTTGGTAGTAGATAGTAGAGACGTCAATGACTCAATTACCAATATTTGTCCCAAAAGAGATGTCTCTTACATGCATTTCACATCCTTTCAGAAAGAATATCCTCATACAAATTAGTAGTCAAGTATGAAAAAGTTAGAAAGGTAACTGAATCATCAGCCAATAGATTCTTATGAACCTTGTTTAAGGTTATATAGGGAGCAAAAGGACTGGCCATGCTGCCGATTGTCCCCCAAGATTTATATTTTTTCAATAAAAAATATTCTTTTGTTTATATATTTTAGTCCTTAATATTTTATACTATTTTATCAGATGTTTAGTGTTGTGCGTATTCAATACATAAAGCAAAAATATATTCTAATATGATTAATAATTTTTTATCATTGTAATGTATTTAATGTTTATTAATCCAATTTAGTTATATTTTCATCACTTTTCGCATTTGAAATATTTGATATTTATATTTTAAAATTTTATTTGCACACTCCTTTGAAAATTAGGCTACAAACCCCACCCAACTAATTAAGTCTGCCAACCGGTAATTTCATGCCTGAGGGTTCCAGCCCCTTTGTATTATTGCTTATGCTTTTGTATTGTTTCCTAATTTTCAATATAATTCTGTAGACTTTCGCGATATGACAAGTTTTCTACTGCAATTTGGGGCCGCAGTTCTTTATTTTATGAGATTTTTTTTAAAAAAAAAAATCTAGAGCCTCATGGTGTTTTTAGCTCAATTTATTCAGAAATCTAAGTAAATCCAACAGTAGTACACTCTTTTTGGGGCAATTCATCGTCGAGATTTGAGAACCCACAACAACTAAATCAAATGCAAGCTGGCTAGAAAAGGTTCACTGCTTTAGTTTCTCCGTTTGTACAGTGCCCACGTCCTACTCCATGCGGTTAATTACCTCACTGAATTCATTCTGTCCTCGTTTTACAGGATTTGGATTGGTCAAAAATAAATATCATGAGATGCTTAATTTCTTCCTTGGTAAAGTTCGCTTAATTACAATTGAGATATGGGATTAGTCTAAGCAATTTTCATTGTTTAAAAGGATCGTATGTCTTCAAAATGATCAAGCTGAGATTGACATTCTGAAGTATTATACTTATATATTCAAAGACGGCAGAAAACGAAATCCACTGATCCTTATAGTGTCATTCGATGAATTATATGAGCGTGGCAGCTATATATATATGTACTTGGATACATATTATACAATATAGTAAAACTTGTCTCAGTGTAAAACTATATTGCAATCGCTATACAAGTAACATGAGTTCAAGCACTATTAGGAAAGACATAAAGAGACAGAAGCTTAAAAGAAAGTCTCCTCGACATGATCTTTACCTTTGAATGTATTTTTTTATGTTTACTATACTATAGTCTGCTAGAGCATTCCTCTGTGTATGTGGTCTACAGAGATATAAAATTGGGACACGTACTTCCATCATTGAATATATAAACCACAAAGAAAATCGAGAATTACACGTATCATACTACCGATGATATAATTTAATATATTGTTTGTCATGGATTTAGCCTGAACTTAATTAAGATCACACGATTGACTTCATGGACTACACTAATTTGCTCCACACCACCTGGAATGATTTCATCATGTAATGGTGACTATTCGAGCTCATGCGTACAAAAATATATACAATAGAATACCAGGATTTGGCCCACCGTAGTCTGTACAACAAATTTGAGATGCTATTGTTTTCATCTTTTTTTCTTTTTTTTTTTTGATCATCGGAAGGAAGTTGTAGGAACAAATTACTTTTTACTAGACAAGAAAATAGTTAATTTTATAGTCGTAGACTCGTAGTTGACCTCAATGATTAAACCATCAAGCGGGCTCCATGAAGGTTACATGTCATTGCACTCACCTACTTTTGTCTGTTCTTTCTTGATTAGAAAATATTTTGATGAATACAAAGTCTTATAGGGAGAGGCCTAATTTGTTCTAAATTTCTAATGGCTCGCCCCAGTGAGAAAGTTGTGAAAACGTGGCTCTGGAAAACAGCTACGCGTCACTGAAATGCAAGGCAATTACACCCGAAAAGACTATATATTCTTGAAAAAGACGCAATTGTTTTACTTGATTGACAAACTTTTTACGTGATCTCTCATACGGTAATAGAATGCGTACAAACAAAAAGTGAAAGGCAATTTGTTGAAAAGATCATATATACTTGATTGCGAAATTTCACATTACACGATTGGTTTACTTGATTAAGTAATTTTTACATGGTTTCATGCAGAAAAAGAAAGGCCAATTCTTGAAATAAAACGCACTAAGGCAATATAAATCTATCATTTGGCCCCAAGAAACTGCCAAGCAAAGAGGAAGACTCCGCCGGGAGCCTGCAGGGAATAAAACTCCTAGAAAGTGATTGGTATACTTAATTTTTTAATGTAAATTTCCTTCTCATGTTGTCTTTTTTCCTGTAACGTCTATCTAAATTGTTTACCATTATAGTATAAATACCAAGCGAATGTCATGCTATCTTCAGGATTAATCTACTTCGAGAGTCACTCTTTTTCCTTTATTAAACTTTACCTAATTTCTTGAAAAGATGATGCAATCAGAAATTTTTCAGCCCTCATGGCCACAGCACAGCTTCATCATGAATTCAAGTGCTGGTCAAGTAGAATTGTATGGCCTGGACTTGGATGCCTGTGAATTCTCTTCTTCGTTTAGCAACCAAGAAGACATCTCTGATACTTCTTCCATTCCTCATCTGTCAACCGTATTTCCATGTGATTTTTCCCAATCTCCGGCCAGTGATTGCGAGATGCAGGTTTCTTTTCCGGCGGGTGATTTCTTGGTGGGAATGGAAGGATTTGAGCCTCACTTTGACAGTGAGATGGAATATTTACTAAGCGAGAGTGAGGGGAGTTTTCCTTTACAAGAGATGTCTAGTGAAGGGGAAAATGCATGGAGTCCTAGCCCTTCAATAAAGTCAATGGAAACATCCATGAATTCAGGGTCAATTCTTTCCTTGCCCTGTGAAGATGCCCAACCTGACAGCAAATTGGGCTTGCTTCATCTTCTTAAGGCGTATGGAGAAGCCATGGAGAAAGGACAGAGAGAGCTTGCAGATGTGATCATGAGATGCGTAAGCGAGAAGGTTAATCCTGCAGGTGAAATATTGGAGCGCCTTGGTTTCTACTTATCCCAAGATATGGAGAAGCAAGCATGTTACTTGAGACAAGAGTCCTGCAAGAATTTTGAGGCAGCTTTCAGGGCATTCTACCAGATTTTACCTCACGGCAGATTTGCCCATTTTGCTGCCAATTCGGCAATCCTTGAAGCTATGCCCACTGACGCAGAGATAATACACATAGTGGACTTTGATATGGGTGAGGGTATCCAATGGCCTCCAATGATTGAAGCCTTAGCACAGAGGCACAGGGCACTGAGATTGACAGCAATCAGATGGGGAAATGATGATTCTGATGCAGTACCTTCTATGTTGAGGTTTGAGCAGGCAAAGAAGAGACTTGTTGATCATGCAAAATGCTTTGGTCTGAAGATAAAAGTGGAGGAGATGGGAATTTTGGAATTAGTGGATGAGATAAAGAAAACAAATAAAAGAGATGGAAAGAAAGAATTGTTGGCTTTTAATTGCATGATAGGACTTCCACATATGGGAAGGGTGAGGAGCAGGAAGTTTGTTGAAGAGTTCCTAAAGGTAGCCAACGAATTGGTAGCCAATTCTGTCCACAGTAAAGCTAGCGGAGGTGGGATTGTAACTTTTGGTGATGGCTATTTCTGGGAAGACATGACAGTCTGTTCAGGTTTGGGATCATTTTTTGAGGGAAATGTGGTACATTATCAAGCTCTACTCGACTCAATCGAGTCAAATTTTCCAATGCATCTTGCAGAAGCAAGAATGGCCGTGGAGTGTCTCTTCGTAGCACCATACGTATCTTCACATGCTTGGTTACAGAGATGGAGGGATATTGGTGAATGTAACAACGTCCCGGTAGAAGCTCGGTTGCAAGAATGGAGAGCGAGCAAAAAGAGTTTCGAGGAAGCTAGAGAGATGGTGAAAGGAAACCAGAGCTTCTATGAGGTAAAAAGTGGAGGGAACCGAGGCAATCAGATGATTTTGGAATGGAAGGGTACTCCACTTGTGAGAGCACTTGCATGGAGACACTGAAGCTGCATAATTCTTTGTAGAGTAGCTAGGTGGCATGTAGATAATGCATTTATCCACCCTAGTGTTGATAAATAAATAAATTAGTCTTGTACAAAATATAAGTAAATTATTAGTTACCTTCTGACTGTACAAAAGATACTTGTGATGTAACTAAGTTGACTCCTATGAGCTGCTTTCCAATGTTTATTATACCTCAGCTGAGGACTTGTGCAAAAGTAAAGCTTTTTTTTTTTTGATCAAGTGCAAAAGTAAAGCTTTTACCCATCTTTTAACATCGTATTCTAAGGTCTCCTCGAATTGATATGAATAGTGAAATGATGTTTTTTTTTTTTGATAATGAATAGTGAAAAGATGTTAAGGGTGCCGAAAAGAACCCAGATACAGATACATCAAGGGTGGACAGCTGAAAACTGATCGAGAATTTTATAACTGAAAAGTAGCAGAAAAAGAAACCCCTATATTGAATTAGTAAATAAATTGTTATTGTCAGGCCCAATTCCTTGGTCCAAGTAATACTTGCTTGAATGGTTAATGGTTAATGTTTTGCTTTTGCCCCATAAACCTTTACACATTTTTCTTGGCTCACTAAAATTTTAAGTCTCAGGCAAAGAGATAGAAATAACGATGACAACTATCAATCCCCAAAGTAAAACATCTAGTAATTTGAAGTTTCAACCGCTTGAGTAACCACAGTAGAAATCACGAAAGCTTTCGATATAAGTAAAGAAAGCGTAAAGAAGCTGACACTCGAGCCCTGCCGCCGATTGGCTATCGCGCGAACTAGCCAAGTACCTATAACATACTATCATTTTCATTCATAATTAATGAAAATTTTGAAGGTGTAATCTTACAAGGGTTTAGTTGAAAAATTTATCTATTCAGAAGAGTATGATATTTACACGGACTTGGCATTTGTTCGTATGATTATTAAGAATTATTAAGAATTGTGATGTCTAACTGCTACTTTTAACTGCTAATTTAACTGAATCGTCGTGATGGCATATTAGCATTGTTTAGAGTTGATCAAACACGCGTGAGGTAAACGGACTTTTTACCCCCAACAAAGCAAACATCAAATAAGAGCTTAACCATACACAAGTCGAGCAACATTATGTAAAACTCTCCTACATAACATGTAAAATATCCCATTCTTTGCAATATCCGAATCAATGCTCATATCACCTAAAATTCCTCCATAAGTATCCCATTAATGGTTAAGCTATAACTCATTTGCAAAGGCTAGGAACCTACCTGAAATAAATAGAAACTTGAGGGATATCAATATCATTGCCTTCGTCATCCTCGCAAGCAACAACCACGTCAAAGTGTCGTCGATAAGGAGGTAATTCAGCCTTAGCCACTTCCCTAGCGAGATCAACCATCTTCCTGTCCATCCGGTCTCTATGCTTGGGAAACATGCTGTTGTACAGCAGGCAACTACCAAGAGAGATACTATAAGCACTCAAGCCCTTGTTTTGCAGCCACTGAAGGAGCTCTCTCAATGTCGGGTTGTCTCGGACAATCCATCTGTCCCACACAGTCCAGCTCATGTCCTCATGCTTGATCACCTTTGGTGGAACAGGCTCAGCCATGGAAAACAGTGGGAGAGCCAGGTTGGCAAAGCTGTTTCTATAGTCTTCCAGCTTGTGACCTCCATCCAGTACCTTATAGAGCTCCAAGCAAACAAGACCAGTTGCCATTGCAGTGGACGTTGCAATTGCCGGAATGATCCTTCCCGCGATAAATTTGGCCTTCAGCTTGTCCACCTCAGGGATACCATAGTTCCTTGCCCTCATATTTGCGAGTCCAGCTATCAAGTCCATGTGATAGTTTGTGTCATCATCCTGCAGAAAGGGGCAAGATTAGGGTATAACACAGAAATGCAAAGGATTAAAACGCCAAGCAGAAATTTGCAACTAAGCCTAATAAAATTGGAAGTATAACTTTATGCAAGCTGTTCTTCGATGGTGAAATCTTTCAATATTTTAAGAAAACAGATAATATGTAACACAAGATGCTCCTTCTCATCGGATCAAATCATTCAGACAAAAGGCAAATTGACTGTCGCACCTTATAGATCACAGATGGTTTTTCAATATCAAATATTTTTTTCCCAGAAACTATACACACAGACAGAGAAGAAACAGCAGTCTAAGCAGTAACAAAAACAATGAAGGAATCCCACTAACTTGCACTTATGATCAAACCAAGAAAAGAAAAACCAGTATGACACCAAAGGAATCAACAAAGTTACAATTAATCTATGCTCAAATGCCAAAAGCTTCCTCCCATAACCCGCTGAACACAGGCAGAAACCCAAAGCTTAAATACCTGGCAGCCATGCGAGAGCATCCAAAAAGAATAACAATTATAACAAACATGTTCCTTTCAAAACAGACACAACCCAGTTCAGGCGTACGCCTAAACACCAGGTCTCTCTATATGTAAAACTAGTTGAAAACTAAAGGTTCAGCAGGTATAGGGGAAAAAAAAACTATAACCTTCAGCCATGACAATGTATAGCAAAATTAGAAAACCATCAACCATCTAAGCTACAGCATAAGTGGAGAGCAACAAATGTTAAGGTGTCTCTCTCTCGTAGAAAACCCCCAGTGTAGTCTAGTTTGCACCTAAACATCCATCCTGCCTTGGACAATATTCACAAAAAAGATTCTCAGACACACCAGGAGGACAACCTAAAATATCAAATCTAATGAAGAACCAAAGCAAAGGACAAAGGAAAAACAACGATTTTGTAGATGATGGACGGGTCACCATTCAGAAAAAAGAAAATCCACAGAAACAAAGAGATAAGAAAACCGTAAACAGCAAACCCAGTTCAATAGAATCTCTCTATTTCTTTCTTTTCCTATTTCTATTTTTCTGGGTAGGTAATTAGTGGACATTAATTTGACACAGATATCAAGCAACCACATTAAGCATCGATCTGCATTTTAAAACCATAATTACAACTACAAGAAAAGGACCTTAAAAAAGGGCAAGGACAAACCTTCTCAAACTGAATTGGATTCATCTGAAAACCTGGCAAAAGCTTTTGATGGCAATTTTCTAACTTCACGATCAATTCCTTAATCACCTCGTCATCATCAATTGTTGAAGCAGGCTGGGTGGTAGCTTTCTCATCTGTCTCAATCTTCACATTTTTTTTGGGCTCGAAATCAGGTACAATCACATTGTTGACTGCATCAGCCAACTTCTTTGGAGATTTAACCCAGTCTGGAACTGGAATCCCAAATGTTTCTGCACGCAGGATGGATGCAGCCACAATGAAATGTAGGTGACTCAGATCGTCGGTGGAGAACTGTTGTGGGCGAGGGAAGCGCTTTGGAGCAGACCAGAAAGGAGTGCCAGTACTTGTTGTTGCATCCTCAGGAAAAGTGAAAGTCAACTGCTTCACACGATTTGCAAAGTAGTCTTCAAACCTGGTTCCACCAAAGAAAAAAGTCAGAAGCCTGCTAAAAATGAAGGTGATATAATAGTGTTAAAAAGAGCAAAGAAATAATGCAGGTTCTCATATTAAGTGCCCAGAGATTCATGTTAGAGAGCAATAAAGGGAAAGTTCAATGTCAAATGTAATCAAACTTGATGAAGGGGCATTATTAATAAGAAATATATTCATTGAAGTATTCCATTTATCACTCTCATAACATGTGAGGTTGGGCCTCATGTTAGAAAAGCTGCAGATGGTAAAGATAATAACATAACCTGAGACGAGCCCATGTGATGCAATCTTGGAACTCTAGACATCTCTCCTTGTCAAGGCATTCAAGAATGCGCTCCAAGTTGTCTTTAGCCTGTGCATCACCAGCATTCTTCATTGCAGATGTATACTCCGCTGGATTTCTTAAATAGGCATTCACTTCGGCGGGTGTCTTCTCAAGTAAACCTTCAAACTCAGACCGTGCCCATGTCAAGCAGTGGTCAATGTTGTGCGGGAATGAGTGAACTGTACACATGGGTGCTTGCTTCTCAGGTGGATCTCGTGAGGCACCATAATTTTCGGTCAAGTGAGGAATAACCATCTGGGTATTGCACTTGGCACCCAGGGTTCCCGACTCCAGAAGTGGCTTCTGGAAATATAAGCATCTCGCATCAATGTAAAGCCTAGCATTCACATTATCCAGAGCATTAATGACAACACTCAGGTTCTCCCAGAAAGTATCATTGAAGACGTTTTCAGTTTCAGGACTTGCACGGTTCTGCAATGCTTCAATATTAAGATGAGGATTGATTAAAGCAGCAGCTGAAGCAGCAACTGTTGACTTCGCCTGCCCAATGTTCCAGTCCCGGAACAGAAACTGCCTGCTAAGATTACTCTTTTCAATGACATCATCATCTGTAATAGTCAGCTTCCCTTGCGTGCCACAAGAGACCCCCATCAAAGCTACATTCTTCAAGAACTCACACCCAAGGGCTCCAGATCCCACAATGAAGACTTTTGCATCTTCCAACTTTTTCTGAAGCTTCAACCCAAAAACTGAAATCTGTGCATCATAACGACTGTTTACAGGTTTCAAGTCATTGGGATCCAATGGCTCTGAAGGGAGAGACTCCACTGAATCGAAGTAGAAAAACTGTTACAGAAAATACAACATAAGTACAGAGATTGCTGTATATAAGCAAAGCATATATGTAGGGTACTAGGCTCCACTACACAAATACGTAGGCTAATTGTGGAACCATGCAAATTTAAAGGTGAAATTATGACAACAGCCTAAATGCTGCCCAGTAAAATCATGACAACAAGACAAATGCTGCCCTTACTCAACCAATAAGCATTCTATCGATAAATAGGCAAAACAAGCTCTAGCTAGGGAAAAGCGTAATAAAATTAACCATAACCACGAAGATAGAACTGCAACAAGTTTTGCAAAACTTACCTGAAAAAGTGGATGGAACTTTCCTGAGCAGGCCTTCACAACTTCCTGCCCAACAATACCACCAAACATAGCAGCCATGGGATTCAAGACAGCCCTGGCACCAAATGCAAAGTGACGAAGCACATTTTTATCGATCTCTCCAGCAATTGGGTTTGAAGAGGAATCATTGACAGAAGTAGCCAAAGATATGAACTTCCCAGCATCTTCCTCGGATCCAGCAACTGGGAAGCGACCGACTTCTGAAATGAACTTATCAAGCGCCTGAAATGCAATATGCAAAAGAGGGGGACGATCAAACTTGGAAAAGTCACTCAGAAGAAAGTCACCCGGATCCTCCAGTGCCTCTCGTAGTGGCTTGAAGTTCAGAACTTTGGGTTCTTTCACTTGAGTGACAATGCCACCTTTCAGATATGCAGAGTAATTTGTTGTGTCCTCCTCGATGTTGAATGAGTTAGGTCTAGCATTCTTCACTTTCCTTGGCTTTCCATCATTTAATTCGGTCATTCCTTGGACTTCAGAGAAGACCACTAAATCCCCATCTTGAAACTCCAGCCTCTCATCATCAACACAAGCCACAAGTGCAGGGTTGTCGTTGCTGATGGAGGCAATTATGCCTGTATGTGGGTCCTCACCATCAACATCAACTACCGTAAATTCGGGCCCAAAGTCACAAAACACACTACCAAAAAGACCTCGTACATCAGATTTTATAAAAGCAATGGGGGGGCTGTGATTATGACAGTAGTCATCAAACTCAATGGCCTTCTCTAGGCTGATATCAGTAAATACTACAGCCTGAAACATACAAATTCACATGTTAAAATTGATAAGAGAAACATCTTTAATAATGAATATCCACAGATTAAGTAAAGACTGAGCAAATATAGAAATAACAATTGCTAGAAGAGAAGAAAGAAAAAAAAGTCTAAACGTATGTGCATGCACACAAGCACTCCAAAGAGATACAAAACATAAGCTTTGTCATGCATCAATTCCGTGGCTGGTAGCAACAAAAATTAAAGACGGACAACATTAACATACAAGTAATTTCTCAGCTAGAAAAGGCAACATGAACAGGGAACAGCCTCGTAAGTATGCCTTGAATACCTATACACTTCGTACAAGCACCAAAAGAAATTCTAATAGAACATAGAACAAATAGCCACTGCAATTAACTTCTATGCAAATTCGGGAAAAAGGTAAATCCCACTTCCTGTAACAAAAGTTCATCAGATTCTCGCCCTTTAAAACAAAGAGTTTCCATAACGAAACTAAGCATGCATAAAGTCAACTAACACAGATCCTTGCAAGTAAGAACACTGGTGTTGATTGGAACATCATCACCTCAGAGCAAAGAAAGGCCACTACCTGAAAATCAGACAGTTGTTCTTTGGTCAATTCGGAAGTCAAAGTAGAAATCACCACGGAGTTATTCAGTTCCTGCAACTTCTGCAAAGAAGCAAGTGCTCGATTCTTCCCCACATCATCCTCAGTAAACACAAAATTGCTCGACAAATCCCACAACTCGACATCACCTTGGTCATGCAAGGTCACAGATTTCACTCCCGCAAGAACCAGGTTCTTAGCTGCAAGCAACCAAAAGGGACAGCTTAACTTCGTTATAATTCAATCCCGTAAAAACATAATTCCCTAAAAAACTCTCCTGCTACTATTACTAAGTCATAAAACTGGCATTACATAATTTTTCACCGCAATCTACAATACCAAATCACATCTCAGTGGGAAACAGGCGAATATAGCCGAGAACAAAACCCTAACAAAGCAGACAGGTCCAACAAACATACCGATCTCTGCACCGAGTCCTTTCATCCCGGAGACAAGGACGTTGGAGCCGAAGAGGCGGCGCATGGTCTCGCGGCCATACACGGCGAGCTGCCGGCTGTGCAGATCCTCATCTATGTCCTGCGAGTTTCCGTTGCCGAAAGTCATGATCTCCTTCGATGCCTCAACGTTATCGTTGCTGTTGTTGTCGTTGTTGTTGCTGCTGCTGCTGTTGGTGTTGGTGCCAAAAGTGTCGGCGGCGGCAGCAGCACTCTCGGTGCTCTTCGAGTTCCCCGTGGCTGCTGGCGATCCCGCGGCCGAAGCGACGGAGTCGATGCGGTGTCTTTTGGTGAGCGATTCGGTCGGCGCGGCTGAGACAGGGGGGGCGCTGCCGTGGATTTGCGGTCCTCCTTCTTCTTCTACAACAACCTCTCCTCCACCTGCTCTCTTGCAAGGAAGCATATAGTGCGGCGAACTGTGGATATCCATTATTTCTCGTCAATAATTAAAATAAATATAGTAAAAACAAAATTAACTGACTTAGCAGTATTTATTTTTTTATTCGCTCAGTTATTAAAAGGGCTAAACGATGAGTCGTTCCCGTTGTTGAAATCGACGGTCACAAAACCCACACACGGGAGTAATAACAATAATAATAATTAACCGCGGAAAAATAAAAGGCGAATCGGTGAGGTCAATCTTTTTTATAGTGAAATAACAGAGAGGAAAAGTGATTAATCTTTCTCCATAATCCAAAGCAAAGAATATTTAGAGAAAGAGAGAGAGAAGAGAGATACCGAGAGGAACGGGGAAGGAAAGGCTACGGTGAGGAAGGAAATGAGAGGGAGAAGCAGGGAATTTTTGGGGTGATTGGGGTTAGGGTTTTCTTTTCTGGCTTTTGTGCGATTGTGAGAGAGAAGAGAAGAGAAGAGATGAGATGCGAGGATGGTTGTGTTGTGTGTCCTTGGGTTCCCTGCTCTCTCCTTTTTGTACTGGAGAGAGAGAGAGAGGGAGAGAAGGAGAGGAGTTTGGCTTGGGCCGAAAGGGAAGGGGGCTTAAAAGATGAAATGGGGTAAAAAATTGCTGTTTCGTATGTGTACTGTTTGGGTGCTTTGTGGTGGGTTGTTTTGGGTGTGGGGGGGGGGATTGATTGAGGTGTTGGGTATTATTGGAGTATCTCCAACAGTTTTTGATTTTGCATTCCAGTGGGCTCGAATTTAGAGCAAAACCAGCTAGTTTAATTGAATCTTATTAGGTTAATCATTCCACTCCGTACTCCTTGATATGAGAGAAAAAAAAAAAAAGATAATTCAGTGGTTGAATTTGTGTAAAAACAAGTTTATGATATCTGATATCTAATGATACACAGGCCAAAAATATAGTGTACCTAGCGAGCCTAGTACTACTTTCTATAGTTGCGAGAAATGTGTGTTGATTCCTGACTTGTTAGAAGCATTATACGAAACGTAGAACATGCAAAAGCACTGTTGTTTTGCAATGCTTGTGTATCGGGTCAGTTCTATTTTGATGATTGAAAATTTTAGAATTTTATGAAATTTGGGCAAACTAGAAGCGAGTTATAAGCTTCTTTTTGACTTCTTATAATTTCATCAGCTATGGCATTAATAAGTAGAGTTTTTTTTTTTTTTCTTATTGAGACGTTTTCTTTTAAGCATCAGATGAATTGCTTTCCTACAATTATAGTCACTGAGTAAATAAATAAGAATTGTTTAGCATAAAAACAATAATATTTATTTATTTATGTTTTGTACACGAATCTTGTTTTTGTATTTAAGTAGTGCTATAAATCCAAGTCCAACTACTCCTAACTAACCCATCCAGTTCGGGTTACTCGCTAAAGATTAATGCAGTGCAAATTATTCACAACTGTACGGTGACATACTCACCATACTAATGCAAAATGCATATATATATGAACTTTGGTACTACTAGGGATGGTGGTGCTACCTATCTCTACAATCCAAATTCGATCCGCGATATTTCCGGTCAAGTCCTATATTTGTGTGTTGTGGCCGAATATGGCGTTCCACACATTGGTGATGGCAACCGTTGAGGTTGTTTGTGATCTTCGATTTATGACGGAAAGGGCTAATTAAAGTGAACTATTATATCTTGATAGACGGTTTATCGTATAAGAAGGATCTAATACTAGAATGTAATCGGAAGTCTGGGGCATGGACTGAAAGGAGCTATGATGACACTAGTGAACAAAAATTTAACCTATTTTAACGAACCTAACAGAAGTACATGTTAACCTATTGTTAAACTCAAAAAATTTTCACAATATGTATAAGTTAGAATAACCACTTGTAATTACCTTAATCAACATCCTTCTTCATTGATAACATAAGGAATATTTCCTACCATAAATGACCAAGCTAGGACCTAGGTGAGATAGCTCGTGCACCTCAGGACCTAGCTAAGGTAGCTCATGCAGCTCAGGACCTAGCTGAGATAGTTCATCCGGCTCAGGACCTACGGGAGATAGTTTAAGACCTGGATGGGATAGCTTATGCAGCTAATTGGCACAAGAAACATGTGGAAAATGTGTATTTAAATAAACAAAGGGTTAGAGAAATCTAACGCTTATGCTTTAATACAAGCAGGAGTTATGGACCCCTTCAACTCCTACTCACAGCACCTGCTCCACCTATTTTCTCCTATAAATAGGGAGCTTGGGTAAGTCTCTGTGGACACAAGAGAAATGCTAGCAGAAATTCACTCTCTCCCATTCTCTCCCCAATATTCTCTCCAGACAACCCCCTATCTAACTTAGGCATCGGAGGGTCCTTGGGGTCACACCCCAGGGCCCCAAGCCCTTTTTCTCTTTCTTCTTGCAGGCCAAATCTCAAGGACCTAGTTATGGCAATAAGGACCTACCTCGAGGCAAGGAGTTGCCTAAGAAGGACCTATCCGAGGCAAGGAGCTTCCTATTAGGATTGGAAACACGTGGATCAAGCTTAGCATAAAATCCCATATTTTAACATTGGCGTCGTCTGTGGGAACCTGAACAAAAAGTCATGGCTTCCACCTCCGAGCAATCATATCCAACAAAAACGTCCGATCCATCGACCTTTGGATCCCAGACACCGGAGGTACTCCGACTACTGAAGGTCTTCCGACCAACGTAAGAGCTCTGACCACCAATGTAGCCCCTAACACTCAACTCTTGGGTGGAGGAACCGAAGACCTGGAAAATTACTCCCCCATATATGAAACATGGAGAACCTAAAGGGACTCTACACTCAGTAGCGGAAGTACTACAAGTTCTTCTCCCATACTCTGTTATATGGTTTGTGTTATTTTCTTTATGCAAATAAAGACTTTGCAAAATCTCTCTGTTTCTATTAAATAAATGAGTCAAAAAGCTCTATCTTTCTGTTTGTTATGAGTTGTTGTTATCAATTCCATATTGAATCTAATCCTTTCAATAAAAAAAGACCTCTCAATAAGAGGACCTCACCTTTAAGGAACTCCTTCCTTAAGGACCTCGACTTATTGGGAGCATCCCATTAAAAAACGACAACAGGCCATGCCGCCTATGCAAGTCGCAAAAATAAGACGACAACAGGCCATGCCGCCTATGCAAGTCGCAAAAATAAGACGACAAAAGGCTATGTAGCCTATCCTAGTCACAAAGTAAGACGACAAAAGGCCATGTAGCCTATGCTAGTCGCAAAGTAAGACGACGAAAGGCCATGTAGCCAATTTTAGTCGCAAAAACAAGCCGGTCTAAAAGATCGCACCAAAAAAGACGACTAAGGCAATATGCCCCAAGTAAGTCGCACATTCAAAAAAAGACGATTGAACCATAATAGCCCAAGTAAGTCGCACATTCAAAAAAGACGACTAAGGCAATATAGCCCGAGTAAGTCGCACATTCAAAAGAGACGACAAAGGCAATATAGCCCAAGCAAGTCGCACATTCAAAGAAAGAGAAAATGAGAGAGAAAGACGACCAGGACCAAGTAGTCGAAAAAAACAAAGGTCGCATAACAAGAAACGTACAAAGAAGGTACCACTTTTAGAAGTCCTCTTTGTATTGGCTCCCCTCCTTATATCAAAGGTACCTACTAAAGGTCCTCCTTATCTTGGAGGTATCCAAAGAAGAATGTCTTCAGGTCCAAAAAAGAAGACCATTTGAGGACAACAAAAAGTAAAAAGTCCTGTTAAGAATGGGGGCTTCATGCAAATCCTAGTGAGATCTGCAAAGTCCTCAAGCTCTATCTAACAAGAGGATCACTTAGACAGGGGGCTATAAGAGCTCTAAATTTCAACAAATTGAAATTTGAGCCAATTTCACATTGGTCGTTTGATGAGCCTACATCCACCAAGATGTGGTTCACAAGCTCAATAAGTTCAAAGCTCAAGCTTGGACATATTGAGGTCATGATTGGAATTAGCCATGCAAGGCAATATGATACGCATTGATGGCCGAAATAAAAGGACATCCTTGAGAAAATAAACTCTAAGGAAAATTGTTACACAACATCCCTTAGAGTTGGGGACTGTGATAATATAAGGAATATTTCCTACCATAAATGACCAAGCTAAGACCTAGGTGAGATAGCTCGTGCACCTCAGGACCTAGCTAAGGTAGCTCATGCAGCTCAGGACCTAGCTGAGATAGCTCATCCGACTCAGGACTTATGGGAGATAGCTTAAGACCTAGATGGGATAGCTTATGCAACTAATTGGCACAAGAAACATGTGGAAAATGTGTATTTAAATAAACAAAGCGTTAGAGAAATCTAACGTTTATGCTTTAATACAAGCAGGAGTTATGAAACCCTTCAGCTCCTACTCACAGTACCTGCTCCACCTATTTTCTCCTATAAATAGGGAGCTTGGGTAAGTCTCTCTAGACACAAGAGAAATGCTAGAAGAAATTCACTCTCTCCCATTCTCTCCTCAATATTCTCTCTAGATAACCCCCTGCCTAACTTAGGCATCGGAAGGTCCTTGGGGTCACACCCCAGGGCATCCCCAAGCCCTTTTTCTCTTTTTTCTTGCAGACCAAATCTCAAGGACCTAGTTAAGGCAAGAAGGACCTATCCCAAGGCAAGAGTTGCCTAAGAAGGACCTATCCGAGGCAAGGAGTTTCCTATTAGGATTGGAAGCACGTGGATCAAGCTTAGCATAAAATCCCATATTTTAACATTCATCATGTGCATATTTTTTCTTATGTTTATTTGTTTACTAATACACTTCTCGTATTATACACTGTTTGCTACAATTTTTTTCATTAAGTACCATGTTATGAATAACGTGATTGAGGTGAATGTCATTAACGGACAAAATTTGAAACGCCCCGACCCGAATTTACCGTACACAGTAAACACGTGCCGGAACTGTGACAACCCAGCCCATCAAGGCCTAGCATACAGTGTAAACAACCATAACTCGGCCCAACGGCCCAAAATAGTAAAACATCATAAATAATAAATCCCGGCCCAATGGCCCAACTACAATAACAATATGCACAGCGGAAGACTTAAACTCACTAACACTGTATGCGACACATGCAACCTATGGATCCAAGCCCGTCCAAGGGATAACGCCGCAGCCTGTCGGGTATGCACCAAGCCTGTACATCAAACAACTCATCCTACGGGATGAAACCCCGCAGGCGAGGGGTGAGTCCGAAACGCTCACCGACGAAAGATAAACAGAGATATATTCAACCATAATACTTTCGAAATTAACACAACAATCACAACAATAAGCAAAAACAACCACATCACAAGGATACTGCCATAACAACTATCACATACTTCACGACAGAGGAATCCAACTCAACAACACATCAGAGGAAACCAACACGAACAACACGATAGAGAAATCCCACTAAATCATATCAAAGCCAAGACCAAGTGAATGCTTATTAATTTTTATTACCCATTTTACCTTCCGGGTCCGTCACTGGACAAGCTAGGGTCGTACCAGGTTATCAATTAATTCTGGATGCCAGGTCAAACAACCATACCAAATCTTCCATACCGGGACCACGTCCCAAATTACCAAATCACACCGGGTTCAACAACCCAAATACCATACCGGGATCAACATCCCAAAACCGGATATTCGGTATATCCGAACCACTGGGTATTCGGTATACCCCAACCTCAGGCATCAACATGCTAACCAGATATTTGGCATATCTGAGCCACTGCGGATATTTGGCATATCCGAGCCACTGCGGATATTCGGCATATCCGAGCCACTGGGTATTCGGTATACCCCAACCTCAAGCATCAACATGCTAACCAGATATTTGGCATATCTGAGCCACTACGGATATTCGGCATATCCGAGCCACTGGGTATTCGGTATACCCCAACCTCAGACAACATCATACCAACCAGATATTCGGCATATCTGAGCCACTGGGTATTTGGTATACCCTAACCACAGACAACATCATACCAACCAGATATTCGGCATATCTGAGCCACTGGGTATTTGGTATACCCTAACCACAGGCATCAACATGCCAACCAAATCAAGTAACCAAAACAAGTAACCGACCATAGCATCCCAGAATTAATCTTCAAACCATCGGGTCGTACCACTACTTCCCACATACATCATCATATCATATCAATTCCAATTTCCACTTGCTACTTTCCAATTTCCATTTCTCAATTATCCACAGTCAATAGTTTATTCCAATTTCCAATCACAACACTGTCTACCGACAACAATCACAATTTCCATAACAGTCAAACAATTATCCAACTTCCTATTAGCTCAAGTTATACAACTGACCATACCATCAACAGTTTCATAACATCAACTACTCACAGTCCAACATCAATCACAACACAGTTCCCAATAACCCAATAACAGTCATACAGCGGTTCAATCAAGCAACCAACATCATAGCAACAACAGCAACAATATCCGTAGCAGCCAATACCCAACACAATTCCATATTACCAAATACCCATCAACAGTACATATAACACCAATTATTCACAATTAACAGTTCATCACAATATCCACACGACCAATAGCACAGTCCAACAACAGCAACATCAATAACCATAACAGTCAAATATCCAACAATGTCCCTCTCAGTAGTTCATTCCAACAAGAAATCACACAATTAACCACATTGTCTAGTCCATCATTATTCTCAACACAGTGCCGCAAATCCAATATCACAGTCTAACATCAACAACAACGACAACATCATAGCAGTCAATCAACCCACAGTAATCATCTCAGCAATTCAGTCAAACAACAAAACAAACATAGTATTACGGCCACATATCAAGGGTTATCTATCCTCACCTTGGCCGATTACTCAATTCCGGAAACTATGGCCGGTCCGACGCCGGCTCCTCGGGAAACTGCCCGATATCCAAACCTATACACAAAATCATACATATACATATAAATGCACATAAGAGTATGTCATGATGCCAATACTACGAAATATACCCATCCCGGTTCTTATCCGTTATGATTTCCATTTATCGAAAATATTTAACCGTACGTATATCCGAATGTAATTCGGTACCATACTTTAATTAAAACTCCTTTTCAAAATACATTTTCATAAAATAAGTATAATTTCCAAAATAATAATCATCATATTTTGCCAGAAAAATAATGACCTTTTTATAATTTTCAGAATATATATATATATATATATATTATTTATCTTTTTCTAAATTCATATACAATTTAATTTTCCAACACAAAATATAATTAACTTTAATTCCCAAAGTACATATATATAATTTCCACAACTACAATTTCCAAACGAAAATATTACATATATATAATTTCCAGAAATTAATTTCAGGGTATATATATATATGTTTTTCCAATTAATAATAGTTTCCTAAACATAATCTAATTATTTATCAAAGTAAATATATTTAGATTTTAATAAAAATTCCAGAATCAAATTGTCCATAATTTTCTCAAATTAAATATATAATTTAATTTTTTTTCGAAATTATATATCAGATTAATTAATAAATACATATATATATTTATTTATTATTTCTTCTTTTTTTTTTTTACTAGACTGGGCCTAAACAGTACCGGATCAGGCCATGCACAGTGCCTAGCCCAGGCCCCAAGCAGGAGCCCAGGAGCGGCCCACGTGCAGGCCCAGAGGTCCGGCCCAGCAGCTCAACCCAACAAGGTTCAGATCCAACTCACGTTGTACGGGTCAACCCGACCCGCTACCTCACCACCGGGTCTGCTCAAGCTCACCTTGAGCTGCAGAGGTCGGCGACGGCACTGGCGGCGCGGGCTGGGGATGGCAAAGGTGACGGCGTAGCGGCTGCAGGCGGCACGGCGCGAGTTGAAGGGCGGCGAAGGCGAGACGCGAGCGGAGGGAGTCGGATCCAAGTCGGGTCCCCCTCGACCAAGGCGGTGGCGGCGTCTCGTTGGCTCATCTTTCCACGGAGCAGCGGCGGCGCGAGCAGGACGAGGGTGACAAGGCGAGGCGGCGCACGGCGTGGAGGCAGTCGTCGGTGGTGGAGTCGCAGCGGTGGTAGGAGGAAGGAGAAGAGATGGTGGCGGCGTTGATGGCGTTCACGGGCGGCTGCAACTCCTCCTCCTCCTATTTTTTTCTTTTCTTTTTTTTTTTCCTATTTTCTCACTTCACGGTTTTCTTTTTTCCTTTTCTCTCCATTTTTTTTTCTTCTTTCTTTTTTTTTTCTTCTCCTCTCCACCGGTTGCCTTCTTCTTTTAATCTGTTTTTTTTTTTTTTTCACTATTATGCATGCGAGCTCAAATAATGCGATTCGTCCGTATTACGGGCGAGTCCGATCCGGACCAGAAAATAACCGATACCCCCTTAGTTATTTTCCGATGTGTTTTTCCGGGAAATTCCGAAACCCGAAAAATACCAACTTAGGTTCGAAAAATCCGCGGGAAAATCACGAGCGCGGGAAAACCCTCGGTTTTGAAAAACGACTCCCGTTTTACCGTGATTTAATTACCCAAGAATAATTCAACAGTAAATCATGGTAAAACAATTTCTACAGTCCCGGTAAAAATCAAAAATTTTACCCGGGCTGTTACAAAATTACACCTACCCCTCAGTGTATATATAAGTATACAGGTGAATAATGACGAAAAAATCTTCTGCTCCTCTCTATTTTCTGCGTTTTTCTTCTTCTTCTTCCTCATCTTCTTTATTCGTTTTCTTCATAAAAATTCCTATTAAATACTTCATTCACAACACGTTATCAGCACGATAACGACTCTACCGAGCAAGAAGAAAACTATCAGAGAAGAAAGAAGAAAAAAAAAACAGAGGAAGAGGAACAGTGCGTCACCCCCTCGGCTACTGTTCACGCCGAGACGCTCCGGGCCGCCACTCGTCTCACTGCCCACACCGGCGTGCTCCTCTTGCCGTCGTCGACCTCCCGATGTCTTCCCCGTCCTCTGCCGCCGCCAGGACGCGATAACCCGACGAGGATCCGTCTCGGATCCGTCTTGGCCCGCCCCCTTCTGCTCGCGACGGTCGTCGTTTCCTGCTTCCGTCGATGCAGACAGCCAGACTCGCCGTCTTGCTCGCCAATGCAGGACGCTGCCACCACGGTCGCCGCCTCGAGGAGGCTCAAAGCTAGCCGCTCACCTGAGTGACCCACCTGCTCGTTGCCACCATTGACCCGCCTCCTTCTAGGCGCGACAACTACCGTCTCGCCGTCCACGTCGCACCTCCACGCTACGAGCACCAGCCACGTCGCCACCTCGCGCCTGTCGTCGCGCCGCTGCTGTCGGCAAGGCTGGCGACCCGTGACTTGAAGAAGATGACCCGTTTTTGGCCGGGTCATGAGGCCGGGTCGTGCTTGGGCTGTGGGCTCGTGTGCTGGGCCGACCAGTTCGGGCCTTTGCACAGGCCTGCACCTGACCTGGGCTTAGTCCTGGGTTGGCCCGGATTGAAGCTGGACCTGGGTTTGATCCTGGGTTGGCCCAGTTCAGGTTTTAATTAAAAAAAAAAGGGAAATAAAAAAGGAGTAATGAGGAAAAAGAGAAAAAAAAAGGGAGAAAAGAAAAAAAAAATTGGAGAGAAATGTGGAGAGAAAAAAAGGGAAATATATATATATATATATATTTTGTTTTAAAAAAATAAGGAGATATATATATATATATATATGATAATTAATATAGCCGAAAGATTTATCGAGTAGGCATATATTTTATCTATTATTATGTTTTACTTAATCTTCAATATTGGCTGGCTAAGCCGCCTTATCTCTTTGTTGGCCGGCAAAGCCGCCTTTTTATTACAAATGGGCTCATAAAAGGCCCAGTGCATTTAGTTTTTGGTTATTGGGCTATAAAAAGGCCCATTATATTTATTTTCTTGCTTTAATTTACGTTCTGATTGGGCTAATACAAGGCCCATTGCTTTTATTTTTCAGTCATTTAATTTTAATTAGGCTAATTATAAAAGGCCCATGTTTATTTTATTTAAGTATTATTTATTTATTTAATTAATTTTTGGAATTATGTTAATATTACAAAACTTGTATCCGAGGCCCTTAAAATTTCTGGAAGAAATTTGTTATGAGCATTGAATGCATTTAAATGCATATCATTTGGAAGACGCAATAAAAGAGAAAATACAACAAAGACTGGATGCCTTACTACCAAAAGATCCCGCAGATCTTTAAGGAAAATTAAAGAAATATATTACCACCAGAAGATGGACATTATACGACCACCAGAAGATGGATATTGTCCTTGCTTACCCTGAAGGCACAAGTTATTTTTATTGAAAGCTTTTATTTTATGTTCTGTTTAATTATTATTTGTTAAATTTTATTTTATTATGTTCCTTTACTGTTATTATAATCGTTTGTAGAATAATGGCTCAAGCATTTGCCCTGGAGACAATGCTAGTTGACATCCAAAGGGGAGAGTTATATGTGTGGATGTCAACTATTTTACATAACAACATATTGAAGCTCCACAAGCCTGAAGCGCTTTCCCATGGATGGCTTCAAACATAAATCCAGAACTATTTAATTTTCCAAAGAAAATTGCAACAGATAGAGGGAATCCTCCACAGCCTCCAGGATATGACCATGGTGTTTCCTACCAATCAAACAAACTCTGGGTAGAGTCACAAGTCTTCTTCATCATCCTCTATCGTTGTAGGATTATCAGCCAGTGTATGTTGGTTTTGCAAGTTATTGTACCAGATCTAGGTTTTCTTTACTTGACTTGCTGTGTGTGGCTATGGTGTCTTGTACCCATTATCTTTTAATGGAAATATTTGGTTGTTGATCAAAAAAAAAAAAACTATTTTACATAACATGTACAATCTCAAAATGAGAAAAAGATTTATACGCTCCAGAAGAGCATAAGTTTGAATATGTTCCTGAAGAACGTATACTTTACTATGATCTAGAAGATCATATATTTACGCTCTAGAAGAGCAAATACTCTTGAAAAGTACAGAAACTCCCACTTACAGTAATAAAAGAAGTTATTATGGATCCCGTCAAATTGACTCTGCTCTATTCCCTGAAGCAAATAAGACAGTATAATTAATTGCGCATGTGACTATGAATGAGGTTATAATGGCAAAGCTAAAAGAAAACATGCATATTATTGCAAAATGGATCCATTACTTGAGAACATCCACATAGAGGAAATGTTCTCATACAAAAGTTGAAATAATTATTTATCTGTTGGGTACAACATTGACTCTAAAACTCTGAGCCTCGTTGTTGATATTGACCCTAACACTGTCGTTCCAGGAGAACCACATGCCACCCATATTGTCTTCTCCAGGTATTTCAAACCGATTTGTTGCAGGAAAATGAAGTGGGATTACACCATGATTTTCTCCTGCTTGCCACAAAGTCTCTGTAATCAGTACCATGTTGGGCTTGTACTGATTCTTCAGATCCCTTAAGGTACGCACAAAATCTTGAGACCTTCTTGCTACACCCCTGTAATTCCATAGTAGAAGTCGTACCTTAGGCCATGTAGGTGGTAACCCAGTCACCCTTGGGACGCTCCGAGCCATCATGGATACCTGATAATAACTGCTTTGATTTAAAATTTGACATGAAGGCTCTAACTGAAATTCCTGCAGTCTATTAGATATGAAAAACATAATAGAGTTAGCCGAGCCATAAAAGGAAGCCCTTAGATTGCTTTGATCCTCTAGGAAGAATGTTTCTTCCATAAGAGTTACAAAGAACCTAGATGAATAAAGTTCATCAACAAACACTAAACGAGGAATTCTCGCCAGATCATTCGGTAATTCCTCTTGCTGCTCATTCACCATGCTATAAGCTAACCTATTCCTTCTTCTTAGAGAGGCACCCTCAACAAAGAAAATAGTAGCTGGGGAAGGCATTTTTTGTCTTGTTGAGTTTTTCTAAGTTTTTTCTGCATCTTCCTGTCTCAACCGCCTCCCCTTCTTATAGTCTCAGATTAGACAGCTAGGTGTCAGTTTTTCAAATGTGGACCCTTTTTTTGTATCCGAAAAGATCCAGAAGATTTTTTGGTAATTAAAACTTTGCATTATTTGTCAGTAATCTCTAAAGTTTTTTTAATCTTCGAGGTTTTATTTTTGGAAAAGTTTGCCACTACTTTAATTATTGTCCAATAATTCTGATCTTTTCCGACATGAGTGGCAGAAATAAGCCTAATATTGACACATGTATTGCAGCCTGAAACTAGCAATTGAGTAATTGAAACGTACCATATCCAGCCAGAAGCTGGAATGCACTAGCCTGAAGCTAGCAATTTTAAGTGTTTAAATACACAGTTTGCACAGCCCGAAGCTGAGACTAACTAGAAGTTGACAGATAGATATGTGATTTATACCTTCTATGCACCAGCCAGAAATTAGTAAATTATTTTCCTAAGTTATTATATCCAGCCTGAAGCTGGCACATAAATTGCAGCCTGAAGCTAGCACCAACTTGAAGTTGGTACATGGACTTATTGTTTGGCATGACCGGTTGGGCCATCCCAGGTCAATAATGATGCACGAAATTTATTTAGTCATTCATTGAAAAACCAGAAGTTTTGCAATCAATGAATTTACACGTGTTTGTTTGCTGCAAAATTAATTATACGGCCTACCTAAGGTAAGATTGGCCTAGAATCACCAGCAAGTTTGGGAATAATTCAGGGACATATACGCGGACTAATAAATCCTCCGTGTTAACCATCTAGGTAATTTTATTATTATAAATCGATGCATCGACTAGATGGTATATTGTGTACTTATTAGACGCAAGTTGGCATGTTGCGCGCTTATTATGATTAAGCCAACTGCAGGTACACATCCCTAGTTATCTTGTAAGACTATATGTCTTGATAATGTTGGTATATCTCTTCAATGGATAATGTATATTGTTGAAAATAAACCCAAACCGATCTGGGCGAATATTTCCAATTGATTGCAGGACCATTGCTAAAGAGATATTACTGTTTGAGAACATGGTATTTTACACGCAGCAAATGTGCATCAAGCCAATAAGATATCATAAGATCATAAGATCTCCCCATTGGTTCATGGTCACGAACCTAGTATCTTCCACCTTTGGACCTTTGGTTGTACAGTATTTAATGCTCCACCACAGCATAGTAAAATCGGTCCTTTAAAGAAGGCAGGGAATAGATGTTGGGTATAAAAATCTCCATCAGTTACAAAGTAGTTGAAAACATTAATTTGAGATTAGAGACATATTTGCTTAAAGTGTTTACCAAACATCAGGGGGAGGAAATAAGCAGCTGGATCAAGATATAAACGTTATTCGATATCTGTAACAGCCCGGGTAAAAATTTTAGATTTTTACCGGACTGTAAAAGTCTATTTACCGTGATTTACTGTTGAATTAATCTTGGGTAATTAATTCAAGGTAAATCGGGAGTCGTTTTTCGAAACCGAGGGTTTTCCCGCGCTCGTGATTTTCCCGTGAATTTTTCGGAACTAAGTTGGTATTTTTCGGGTTTCGGAATTTCTCGGAAAATCACACCGGAAAAT
>JAKUCV010007432.1:4867-52024 GCA_028386065.3 Turnera subulata | reverse complement strand
TTTCCCTTGGACGGGCTTGGATCCATAGGTTGCATGTGTCGCATACAGTGTTAGTTATTTAAAGTCTTCCGCTGTGCATAGTTTTTCTATTACTGGGCCATTGGGCCGGTTTTATTATTATTGATGTTTATTATTATGGGCTGTCGAGCCCGAGTTATTGTGGTTCACACTGTATGCTTGGGTTTATTTGATTGGGTTGTCACAGTTCCGGCTCGTGTTTACTGTGTACGGTAAATTCGGGTCGGGGCGTCTCAATATCTATTTTTGATCCTCAAATGAATTAGTGTGAACCTGAAGTTCAAAAGTTGATTCATTTGCAAAAATTTGATAAGTCAATTGCCAGACATATTTATTTGAAAAGTGTGACCATACCAGCTGCAAATGCTCCTACTCGAAATAATGTTCCAGAAGAACAAGTATAGTATGCAAATGAATCTAAAGTACGCCAGAAGCATAGAATATACTCGGTTCCCAAAGAAAACAAACATTCTCGATAGAGAAAAAGGAGCAAAAGTGATAAGATGGCCCTAGTAAGAAAATAAGACCTCCAGTAGAGGTTCATATTAAAAGTCCTCAAGAAGAGGCAAATCCTCCAGAAGAGGTTTTCTGACACAATTGATAAAGTTCCAGAAGTAACTCAGGTACCTGAAATAAATGAGTATGATGAGATCTCAATTACAGTGTCAGGAATGTGATGGAACTGACGTGAAATAACCGTCGACGGAATACTATTTTTATTTATTTATTTTATATAGCGCTAAACATTATGAAAGAAAATGAGGATCATGAACCTACATCTATTGATGAATGTAGGCGCTGAATGATTGGCCAAAATAGAGAGATATAATTAAGGCTGTGTTAGACTCGCTTGTGAAGCGAGATATTTTCCAGACCTGTAGTCCGTTATGAAGCAAGATATTTTCCGGACCTGTAGTCTGTACACCAGATGGTGTAAAATTGATCGGTCATAAAGGGTATTTGTGTGGAAAAGGGAATAAATAATGAGATATAAAGCACGGTTCATCACACAAGGTTTTTACCCAAACGACTTGGTATTAATTGTGAGGAGATAACCTCCCATATTGTGGATGCAATTATTTTTGGTAAGTCTGGCATAATGTATAAAGAATTAGAAATGCATCAAATGGATGCTAGTACAGCCTATTTCTATGGATTCAAAAGTCATGACATATGCATGAGAATCCCTGAAGGATTCAAGTTGCCTGAAACAACGAATTCCCGGGAATACACTCAATTAAATTGATCTTTACATGTTTTAAACCAATTTGAGTATGCATAGTATAAAGTACATATGCATGAATTTATTTTTGCTTATATTAATAATTCATATATATATGTGTTTTATTATCTAAATATTATTAGAACTCCTGAAGAAGCTTCCAAATGTCGTGCTATATTTTAAAAAAGAATTTGAGATGAAGAATCTCACAAAGAATTAGAATGGTCCTGAAGTACCATATCAAAGTGTAATTTATCTTGTTAGTAACATGAAGCCTGAAGCTTTGTCACAACCTTGATAGCAAAATATTATTTTGCACTAAATTATAAAGCCTGAAGCTCTCTATTATTCTGGGGTATAATGGACATGTAATTATTTTAACCCTGTGAGACCAAGGAAAATGTTGTTTGTTTTGCAGATGCAGGTCATATATTTGATCCATATAAAGCACAAAACAGATACCTGAAGTATCATGGCCAGCACAAAACGCTACCAATAATGCAAAAATTGAAGTTATACACAATGCCAGTCAAGACTGTGCTTGGCAAGTTCGATGATGCTGCACACTCAAGATACATATGGATAAGATAGCGAGGAAGATGCCCCAACGACGATTTATGAAGATAATACTACCTACATTGCAAATGTCACCAAAGGCTGACAAAGAAGATTGGCATGCAATGATATCAAGATATCAAGGGAGGCCAAAATGAGGGGGAGTAGAATACGCACTGCACTCTTTTTTCCTTCACCAAGTTTTTATCCCACTGGGTTTTTCTTGGTAAGGTTTTTAATGAGGCAGTTTTTCCAAAGCGTATTCTACCCAACACACAATGACATTCAAGGGGGAGTGTTATGAAAAACGTGATTGAGGTGAATGTCATTAACAGACAAAATTACACCTACCCCTCAGTGTATATATATTGTAGTATACAGATGAATAATGATGAAAAAATCTTCTACTCCTCTCCATTTTCTGCGTTTTTCTTCTTCTTCTTCCTCATCTTCTTTATCCGTTTTCTTCATAAAAATTCCTATTAAACACTTCATTCACACAACATACCATAATTTTATAGGAGCGGAGCAATAAAATATATAACTTTTTTTTGGAATGAAACAAAGATTGATATTTGTGTTTTGATTATAATTCTGTTGTAAGATGTGACCAAAAAAATACAAAACAAAAGTTTTAATTTTGTATATAATTGTTAAGTTGTCTTGTTTGTACATTAAGGACTCGATTACTCTGGTTAATTTTTGTTTTCACATAGAAATACGAGTTTTACGGATGGTAGTGGAAAAATTATAGATTACGACAATGTAGCCAAAATTGTACAGAACTTTCGGACAAAAAGATCGTCGACAGCAGGATTCGAACCTGCGCAGGCAGAGCCCAACAGATTTCGAGTCTGTCTCCTTAACCACTCGGACATATCGACGTTGATGTCTGATTCTCTTCAGTAAATTGAAATCTCGTAATATTTTGTTTTGCCCCAACATTAACAATCCAGCATTTTCCCTCTCTTTTAAGTTGAACCGGATCACCCCCACTCGCTCTTCAGATCGCACCCTAAATTCAAAATTACAACTGAAACAGCCAAACAGGAACTAATTTCTTTTCTTCACTCCCAAATCGGCAAAGCGTAATCGAGACCCGAGAGTTGCTCACCAGTCACCAACCGCCACGCGACACGGTTCCTCCCTCCTCAGTCGAATCGCCGGCGAGCCAAGCCACCGGATTGTCACATCAAACTGGGAACAGGTGTCTCACTTCAACTCTCTTTTCCATTTGAATGTTCAGCCAATTGGAAGAGTGTTAAATGCTATCTAAATTCATTTTCTTGACTTGTTGGTTCTCCAGTTTGAAGATTGATCTAATGAAAAAAATCTGGATTCTTCAATGTTTCTTTCTCGTTAAATGACTTGTTAGTCATTCGTGAATAGTGATATCGACAATGTACGCATCAAGTAAATTCATTAGGTTGTAGAAAGATGCTGTCTTTGTACCTATGCGTTTCTTTTTATACTGATAGCTTATTCAAATTGAAGAGGAAGCCATTAACTTAACTGTGGATCAAACCAGCTATTAAGGATTGACAGAATATTCAAGTCTTCCTTAAAAATTAAGTTGGCAACGCGTTTCCTCTTCCTGCAGTGCTGTTATAACATGGACGACTGAGCATTTTAAATGACTAACTTTCAGCTCAAAATGACAAACCATTTTAAACGACTAACTTTCACCTTGTGCGTGTGTAATTTTAAGCTTGGTCAAGAGTAGTTAGTTGATCCTGCATCACAATAATGGTCGACATAATGCCAATACAAATTATCTAACCCGCCATTTGCTTATCCAGCCAACACCTGCTTCTTTCAGCCAGTGACTGCAAAATGGGGGATTCTCTGAAGAAATTTGATGTGGATACGATAATTTCCCATGGGGATGACCTAGTTCAAGTATTGAAGGACCAGAGAGACATCAATAGCCTGACTCAGTGTTTTGAACAGACCAGAGCCTTGTCTTCCTCTTGCAATGACGACTTCAACAGATCACAAGTGCAGCTGCAAGGTCTAATTCTTTGTTCTTTTAAATTTTTTTCCCCCTTTTCTCATCCTTGGCTCTGATGGAACTATCATTCGTGAATAGCTAGAGAAGCGGTTAAGTCCTAAATAGCTGATTTGTTCCACTTGCTTGGTTCTCATGTGATGCTATTGTCAATCTATTGTTGTATGCTGCAGATTATCAGAGAAAGTTAGATGAGTGCAGGCAGAAAACGGAAAAGGCAAAACTCGAAACTGTTTCAGATGCCGAAATGGAGCTTCTTGACAAGGAATTGCACGCGGAACGAGAAAATGAGCGTCTGCTCTTGGAGGAGCTCCGATAAGTACACTCTTTGTAATTTAATCTTGTGGGATCCTTGGTTTGATTATGTTGTGTCTGATGGGGTGTACACTCTTTGTAATTTAATCTTGTGGGATCCTTGGTTTGATTATGTTGTGTCTGATGGGGCTTTTCTAATTATTTAACACAGTTATCCAGAGTGAGATAAGTGATTTTGAACGTCAAATGACTTTGATTGAGGAACAAAAGCAAATGAGGAAGAAACTTAATCAACACCAGCTGCGGGAGAAGTAAGTTGATGCATTAAGTAATATTTTTACAGGTTCTGTATTTTATGTCTTCCTTTAATTAGTTCTCAAGCTTGTGCATCTGAAATGGTAAATGATATGCTAGTAGTGTTTATCTTTTTGCCAAGTACCTTGACTCTTCTACACCTCTTTCAACCTGATTAATGTCTAGTAAGTGGATTTATTTGCTAATGTTTTGCGGATTTCAAGTGAATCATTCATGTTTTGCCCTAGTTTGGTGTCTTGTCATGTACTTTTTGCTATTTTGCACTTGCTTTGACTTTCAGGTTGATTTAATTTCATGCTTGAGTTCCCAATAGTTAGAAAATGAAATGTTTCTTGCAGGATGAAGCTGGGAATGTACGCTTCTGTCACGACAATCATCCCGAATTTGGATGATCCGTCCAAAATATCAGGCTGTATCCTTATAATGCTGATCACCATGGTCTTTTCATTTTAGTGTCAAATATCTGATTTATTCAAGCATCTTTATTCAGTGGTAGTTCTGTATGTTGCTTGTGGGGTGTCCTTAATCTAGATCACAGATGTTGTGGATAGAGATGACAAGAGAGTTGAGAGGTTTGAACTTGATCCAGCAAATATGACCGAGTTCGATATATGCCAAAGCATTTGGAGGATGATAATATAATGATAGATGCTGTATTTATTGTTTTCTTCTGCTGGAACATCTTAATTTTGATGCTTGTGTATTGTTTCCCTGCTCAGTCTAACAGTATTCTCCGATATTTTGTTTTCATTTTCTAGGAGTTCTAGTGTTTGGTGATGTGATTCTACTTATTTATTTGTAAAGTTGGATTCTGGAATCAATTTATGGGGTGATTTTAGAGTACATTTTGGTATTAGTTCTGCTCTCATGTTCCTATGGTGTTGGGAAAAACTTTTTCTTCTTCCATCAGTTCGTGTTTGTGGGATCAAGGAAAGCCGGTATCAATTATGAATTGGTTGGGAAAGGAACTTTATCAGCTTTGCTGATTTCAACGAACATGCGTATACCAGGTAATATGAATCGTGAAATGGGCTGTTTTAGATATGTTAAGCATTAGTGTTTGAATTGTGGATCCAAACAACGACAGCTGTTCTACCAGGTTGAATGTTTGCAAGCTCATTCAATCTTGCGCCAGTTCCATGTTAATTCGTCTGCATTTACAATTGTGGAATCAAAGTTAACATCCAGTGTGGACTAAAGTGCAGCCTAATTCTGTGTGATTTCGAAGTATATAATCAAAGCATATAGCGAATGCAACCTAATTATATTGTATTAAGATCCAGGCAGTTCCATAATTATATTGTATTATGATCCAGGAAGTTCCATATCCTGCTTGGGGACATTCCCATGTTGCATGTGTGCACCCTTGGCTGATCTTGCCTTTGAAGCATAGCAGACAGATTGCAGCGACTTTGCCTTCTCGGTCAAGTAGCTGGAATATGAATTGCAGATCTTAGGTAATGGCTGGCCTCTGTATTCCTTGCAGACATGCTTGGCAAAGTTCACGTAGTCCTACACCATGAATAGAAAGGTGGCTTATTACGAAAACAGAGGAAGAAATAGGGAGTATAACATTAGAAAGAGAGCATTGAATGTGTTAAACAGACATTGCGGAGAGGTTTCTTGTTAACGGTCACCCATGGTACATATTCGTGAGGTGGTTTCAGCTGCTCTGTCTCTTTGCCAAATTGAAGTACAAGCTGCAAATCAGTTTATGGATATAAGAAAAATTAAGAATCAACCTTGAAAACCGAGAGAGCAGAATATTAGGTGGTGTGCACCAGCTAAACGGTATTTAGGAAAGAACTCTAAGAAAATGTCCAAATAAGGTAAGAATCATTAGTTAATGCCAATTATAATATTAAACTTATTCTGCAGATCACAGCTGTGAATCAGTTAAAAGAGTTTGATGCACTTAGACATTGACTCTCTATCATACTTTATAAATGAAGTTAATGATCTTACCTGTCTTCCATGTCCACTGTCATAACAGTCCTCTATGGGTTGCGCAGGTAATCCCAGTCTTTCTGCACAATCTCTCCATTTTGCGTCTAAACCAAATGGATGTGGAGCTATGTAGGCTGTTTTTTCGATGCACTTAATGAAGTTAAAATGTGTTCTCTACATAAATAGAAGATCAACTATGTTAGTTGCTGGACACCAAAAAACAAAAACTAAGATGGACCGACAGCAGTGCGGTTTTACCACATCAGGCCAGATATTGATGACACAGGCATGTATGGTGTTCATGTAGCATTCCACTTCCCCATGCTGCAATAACATAGAAAGAAAGGACTGAATCAACTCAAAAGCTATTTTGACAAAAATTGAAGCAAAATTTGGACAAGTGAAGAAACTTGAATGACCAAGGAGTTAGTTACCTGGCAATTAATCCTGCCATTTTGTAGAATGGCATTGCCCCAGGAAACCAGCCTGAGATTGGCAATGGTCATAAGATCATTGTCGAAGGCAGCTGCTAGAGGACCAGTGATGAAGTTCCTGCAATATGGACATAGAGATTCATAATAAAGAGACACCACTACCTTTTTAGGACTACTTGGAAACTTCTGAGGATCAGCAGGGATAACTAGTTCCCTAGCTAAAATTGGAGGAGCTGGTTCCCTAACAACGGGGTGATGAGAAGAAGAGTAAGATGCTGAGACAACCGAGAGCAGAAGAGAAGTGAGAAGAAAACAGATAAATTCATAAGATGCCATCTCCTAGCAGTCTGTAGCTTCCAGAAACCACATTGGTTTCTTTAAGGTGAGGGACAGAAGGGCCTGGTATTAAATGCGGTGAAGGTAGTAGTTGAAACAGACTTACGTAATGTCCTTCCTTTTAAGTAATGTTTAGCATCAGAAAAATAAAAAAGGAGAAGCTGAACTGTCAAAATCAAAATGAGATTTTAACCAAAAGAAGCCTAAATAATTGATAAGTTTGTTAATAGTATTTTTGTCATGGGTAAAGAGCAGTGGAGTTACAGTTTTCTTCCCCATTCTAGAGTACACACTTGGACATTTATGAATCATTGTTCACCAATATTACTTGGTTTTGACGTGGTGATGAGTCCAGTTACCCATCAATTTGCTCGTTTACAAAAGTAATATTCCAGTCTTCGGCCAAGGAAGGAACCAACTAGCGTTTGAACTATTTAAGGCAAACAAACTGACACCAGACTACTTGGTGCAATCAAAATCTCACCAAAAATTATGCAGGCAACTGGGGAGAAGCATTGGCCAACATTAATAGCACGCAAGTCATTATTATTTATTTTGATTTTTTTGAACTTGTCAGGTGCATATTTTACCATTCAAGAGATCTTAATTAAATGCTGAATTATAAAATTTTATCGAGGTGATGAAATAAGTTATTTCCGAAGGAAGTGGAATTTACTGCCTATCACACCGCCAGAAACAGTTTGGAAGAAAGAATATACAAAGAAAGGAGAAAGAGACATGAACGAACAATTTCATTAATTAGATAAATTTCAATCTTGTGCTAGACTCATATTGAATTCTTCATTCATAATCAAAGCTTACAGGCATATGCAGCCTAATTATTGTATTAAAGATTTAGGAAATTCCAGATCCTGCTGAAGGTAGCTATAAACGGTGGATAAATAATATGAATTATGCAGAAGGTGGCCCCCTTCTCCGGGGCTGCGTGTCTCCACCATTGTCTGATCTGCCGCAGCCACTTAGATGCAACTTTGGCTTCTCATTGAAGTAGCTGGGAGGATGTGAACTGCAGATCTTGGGTGGTCGTTGGCCTTTGTATGCGTCGCAGACGGACTTGACAAACTTCTCATAGTCCTACATTAAGAACAAAGAAGTGGCTTATGAGGAAAACACAGGAAGAAATAAAAATTAAAAGGAAGAGTATCAAATTTTGTGTAACCAACGTCTTCGAGAGGTTTCTTGTCAACGGTCACCCAAGGTACATATTTGTGAGGTGGATTCAGCTGCGCCGTCTCGTTGCCATATTGCAGTACAAGCTGCATATCAGTTTATAAGAGTCAATATCGAAAACCAAGGGAGTAAAATATTTGATTAGATGGTATATACATGCAGTATTCGAGAAAGAACAAAGAAAAATGTAGAAACAAGCTAAGAATCATTAGCTAATGCTCATTCTAATATTAAACTTATTCTACATGTCATAATTGTGACTCAGTGAAAAAGTTTGATGCAGTTAGAATTGACTCTTTTGTAATGAGCTTGCCTCTTTTCCTTGTTCATTTTCATAGCACTCCATTATGGGTTTCGCAGGTAACCCCAGTTGCTCTGCACAATCTTTCCACGTTGCTTCTGCTCCAAGTTTAGGAATTTGCGAAGATCGATTCTCACTGCACTGAATGAAGTTAAAGTGTGTTTTCTGCATAGATAGAGGTTCAACCATGTCAGTTGCTTGGCACCTCCTAATCCTAAAAATACTTCAGATTTCAGCAAAAACAAAATAAATATTTTCAAGATTTTATGTTTCCATTCCGGAAACAGACTGCAGTTCTACTGGAAGGGCAACGCTATTTTACTACTCAGGAAGAGAATGACAGGTTTACCACATCAGGCCAGGTATGGATGGCACAGGCATGTATAATGTTCAGGTAGCATTCATCTTCCCCATGCTGCAATAGCATAAAAAGGATTGAATCAACACAAAGCTATTGACAGAAAATTAATACAGAAAAAGATTTGGATAAGTCAAGAAACTTGAATTGAATGACCTGACAAATAATGGTGCTATTTTGTAGGATGGCATTGCCCCAGGGAACCAGCCTGAGATTGGTAATGGTCATGAGATCAGAGTGAGTGGCATTTGCCAGAGGACCTACGATGAAATCCCGGCTATATGGACATAGAGTTTCATAATATAGAGACAGCTCAACTTTTTTAGAATTAGTGGCAAGTTTGGGAGGATAACCTGGTACACTAGCAAACTTAGGACCAGCTGGTTCTGCAAAGGTGTAACTATATGAAGTTGAATAAGATGGTGAGACAACTGAGAGCAATAGAGTAGTGAGAAGAAGGCAGAGAAATTGATAAGAAGCCATATTTTCCTGAGTGTCTTAGTAGGTTGTAGTTTCAGAGAGCCACTTGGAGGTTTATATAGGCCCCAAAACCACAAACACCGATCGTCCTTTCTTTGAGATGAGAAACAACAAGGGCCTGACGTTAAATGCTGTGTGAGTAGTAGTTGAAACAGATTCACTTTTCTCCTTCCATTTTTACTAATATTTAGCATCAGAAATTGACAGGAGATGCTTATATATCAAATCAAAATGGGCATTTAATGAAAAAAAGCCTTTTAAAGAATTTATAGGTTTGCCAATATACTACGTTTATCATGGGTAACAGCCGTGATGGTGTTACAGTTTTCTTCCCATTTTAGACAAACTAGGACATTTATGTATCACTACCTGGGTTTGATGGGGTGATGAGTTCAATTGCTCGTCAATTTGCTACTTTTACAAGTAATATTACTGGAGTTCAGACACGGAAGCAACCTAGGATCGAACTTTTTAAGGCAAAACATGAGGCACCAGCTCACTTGGTGCAATCAAAATCTCACCAAATTTATACACCCAACAGGGAAGAAGTACAGACGTAAGTTATTATCCATTTATATTTACTTTGCTTTTCGAACTCATAAGGCTCATATTTTAGTCTTACCATTCAATATATCTTAAATGCTAAATTATACGACTAAAATTTTAGCGAAGTGATGAGAGTTTCTTTCATGGAAGTGGAAGTTACTCGTTGTCACCATCAGAAACTGTGTGGAAGAAAGAAATAGATAAAGAAAGTAGAAATAAGCGGCAATGAGCGACAAGAATTATCTTCCCCTCGAAGGCTACATGATTATTCTATATAGGTTCATAAGTTGTTACATAGTCGATCGTACACTTCACAAGCTCAGAAACAATAACTAGGACCCTGAAACAAGAAACTGACAGTACTGAATTGAACAAGATGACGCCTGTATGATGTCAAGTAAATGGCGTTTAATTAGTGTAGTACTATTCTTGGTTTGGATGAGTCATTCAATTTTAGTCCTGATATAATAGCCTAAACGAGGAAATTTTACTGGTGCAGGAAATGAAAGATAACATGGAAGCAAGCGTAATATGCAGAGAGGTTCATCATGATACAGTTGAGCATTCTCTCCTTTCAATTGGCTATGATATATGACGAGTTCCAGTAAAGCAAGATAGTCCCAGATTAGACATATATATTGCAATTGTGTTAGGAAATCAGCACTTCAAAACTAAAAAAACTAGTAAAATTAGTGTTATATTATCGCAGACGACGCAACAAGATTCTCTGCTGAAGAGCAAATTAAATGCTTTATACCTCATCTCGCTAGAGATGGATGGTGCAGGCATGTACGGTATAAAGACAGCAAGAAAACATTCCTGTTCCCCCCGCCCTGCTAATGGTGAGCAAGAATTGAATAATTTCATAAGCGGCTAATGGAAATCAAAGAACATTAGACAAAGCAAAGAAAAAAGAGGAAAAAAAAAAAAAGAAAGCATTTTCATGTTTACTTGGCAAACAATGGTGCTAGCATTATCAAGAACAGATCTGTCCTGAGTTTGACAATCAGTTTCCAGTGCTGGTGCAGGAGTAGTTTACACAAAATCCCTGGCAACGTGGATAAAGATATTGATAATGTAGAGACAGATTCACTTTTAGGATTAATCAAAAGAAGCCTAAAGAATTGGTTAGTTTGTTAGTAGTTTTTTTTATCTTGGGTAAAGAGCAGTGGAGTTACAGTTTTCTTCCCCATTTTAGACAAACTTGGACATTTATGAATTTTATGAATCATTGTTCACAAGTATTACTTGGTTTTGAGGTGGTGATGAGTTCTGTTACCCATCAATTTGCTAGTTTATAAAAGTAATATTCCAGTCTTCCGCCAAGGAAACCAACTGGCATTTGAACTATTTAAGGCAAACAAACTGACACCAGACCACTTGGTGCAATCAAAATCTCACCAAATTTATGCAGGCAACTTGGGAGAAGCATTGGCCAACATTAATAGCACGCAAGTTATTATCCAATTATTTATTTTGATTTTTTTGAACTTGTCAGGTGCATATTTTAGCATTCAAGAGATCTTAAATGCTGAATTATACCAACTGAAATACTATCGAAGTGATGAAATAAGTTATTTTCGATAGAAGTTGAATTTACTCTCTGTCACACCATCAGAAACAGTGTGGAAGAAAGAATAGACAAAGAAAGGAGAAAGATGCTTACCAAAAAGAAAAGGAGAAAGAGACATATGAACAAACAATTTCATTAGACAATTTCAATCTTGTGCTAGACTCATATTGAATTCTTCATTTAGATCCACTATCCAGCACTTCACACCGTGGATTCCGTGTGAAAAGTATATAATTAAAGCTTACAGGCATATGCAACCTAATAATTGTATTAAGACTTAGGAAATTCCATATCCTGCTGAAGATAGCTATAAACGATGGATAAATAATATGAATTATGCAGCAGGAGGTCCCATCCTCCGGGGCTGCATGTCTCCACCATTGTCTGATCTGCCGCAGCCACTTAGATGCACCTTTGCCTTCTCAGTCAAGTAGCTGGGACGCGAACTGCAGCTCTTGGGTAATGGTTTGCCTTTGTATGCGTCGCAGACGAACTTAACAAAGCTATCATAGTCCTACATTACGAACAAATTAGGTGGCTTATTAGGAAAACATAGGAAGAAATAAAAATTAAAAGGAAGAGTATCAAATTTGTGTAACCAACGTCTAGAGGTTTCTTGTCAACGGTCACCCAAGGTACATATTCGAGACGCGGTTTCAGCTGCGCCGTCTCAAAGCCATATTGCAGTACAAGCTGCATATCAGTTTATAAGAATCAATAGGGAGTAGAATATTTGATTAGATGGTATACACGCAGTATTCGAGAAAGAACAATGAAAAAAAATGTAGAAAAAAAGCTAAGAATCATTAGCCAATGCTCATTCTAATAGTAAACTTATCCTACATGTCATAATTGATAATTATGACTCGGTGAAAAAGTTAGATGCAGTTAGAATTGACTCTTTTTTAATGAACTTGCCTCTTTTCCTTTTTCATTTTCATAGCACGCCATGATGGGTTTCGCAGGTAACCCCAGTTGCTTTGCACAATCTTTCCACGTTGCTTCTGCTCCAAGTTTAGGTGAAATTTGCGAAGATCGATTCTCACTGCACTGAATGAAGTTAAAGTGTGTTTTCTGCATAAATAGAGGTTCAACCATGTTAGTTGCTTGGCACCTCCTAATCCTAAAAATACTTCAGATTTCAGCAAAAACAAAATAAAAATTTTCAAGATTTTATGTTTCCACTCCGGAAACTGACTGCAGTTCTACTGGAAGGGCAACGCTATTTTACTACTCAGGAAGAGAATAACAGGTTTACCACATCAGGCCAGGTATGGATGGCACAGGCATGTATAATGTTCAGGTAGCATTCATCTTCCCCATGCTGCAATAGCATAAAAAGGATTGAATTAACACAAACCTATTGACAGAAAATTAATACAGAAAAAGATTTGGACAAGTCAAGAAACTTGAATTGAATGACCTGACAAATAATGGTGCTATTTTTTAGAACGGCATTGCCCCAGGGAACCAGCCTGAGATTGGTAATGGTCATGAGATCAGAGTGAACGGCGTTTGCCAGATGACCTACGATCAATTCCCGGCTATATGGACATAGAGTTTCGTAATAAAGAGACAGCTTAACTTTTTTAGAATTAGTGGCAATTTTGGGAGGATAACCTGGTACACTAGCAAACTTAGGACCAGCTGGTTCTGCAAAGGTGTAATATGAAGTTGAATAAGATGGTGAGACAACTGAGAGCAATAGAATAGTGAGAAGAAGGCAGAGAAATTGATAAGAAGCCATATCTTCCTGATCGTCTAGTAGGTTGTAGTTTCAGTGAGCCACTTGGAGGTTTATATAGGCCCCAAAAACCACAAACACCGATCGTCCTTTCTATGAGATGAGAAATAACATGGTCCTATTACAAAGTCAATAAACAACAAATCTTTATCGTTAAAAAAAAAAACAAGAGAGATTCTTGTTGTAAGTTTTTTCAAATACTTTTACTTTCTAGATCTTATAATATGTACAATTCAGATCTACATATCTGTTTATCTTAATGAAGATGGCTCTTTTTTAAAAGAAAAAAATAAATAACAAGGCCCTGACGTTAAATGCTAGGTGAGTAGTAGTTGAAACAGATTCACTTTTCTCCTTCCATTTTTACTAATATTTAGCATCAGAAATTGACAGGAGATGCTTATATATTAAATCAAAATGGGCATTTAATGAAAAGAAGCCTTTTAAAGAATTGATAGGTTTGCCAATATACTTGTTTATCATGGGTAAGAGCCGTGATGGTGTTACAGTTTTCTTCCCATTTTAGACAAATTAGGACATTTGTGTATCACTACCTGGGTTTGATGGGGTGATGAGTTCCATTGCTCGTCAATTTGCTACTTTTTTTTGGTGTCCCCCCATCCGCTATCCGGAGCTTTGCCCGGACTTTTCCGGTCGACCCGCGTCGCGCACCTGGGTTTGGTGGGTGAGTCTCTCAATGAGGATTTTCTGCGTACATGAGGACTCGAACCCGAGACCTCGCTTAAGCGGAACTAAGTCGCTTACCATTTGGACCAACCCCACATTGGTCAATTTGCTACTTTTACAAGTAATATTACTAGAGTTCAGACACGGAAGCAACCTAGGATCGAACTTTTTAAGGCAAAACATGAGGCACCAGCTCACTAGCTTGGTGCAATCAAAATCTTACCAAAATTTATACGGCTTCATTACATTTTGTCCCTGTACTTTCGGTCAAACTACACTTGCCCCCTGAAGAAAAAAGAAACCGGTATTTGACCCCTAAATTTTACTATTTTTCAATTTAACTTATTTCCGTTAGTTGAATTAAGTCCTAATTGATTTTAACAGAGTACATAGATAGGTGACATGTGGCAAAATCCTAGCCATTTGATGTGTAGCGCCCCAACCCGTATTTACTGTACACAGTAAACACAGGCCGGAACTGTGACAACCCAGCCCAACAAGGCCTAGCATACAGTGTATATCACAAATATCCGGGCTCAACAGCCCATAATAAAAACATCGATAATATCTCAACACGGCCCAACGGCCCAACAATAATAAAAATAATGCACAGCGGAAGACTTTAAATAACTAACACAAACACTGTATGCGACACATGCAACCTATGGATCCAAGCCCGTCCAAGGGAAACGCTGCAGCCTGTCTGGAATGCACCAAACCTGTACATGAAACAACTCATCCTACGGGATGAAAGCCCGCAGGTGAGGGGTGAGTCCGAAGTGCTCACGACAATGGAAAGACGATCAATATGGACACTAAAAATTACTCAAGTCCAAAAACAATAAAAAACCGACCAAAAGACTCAACAAAATCCAATTATCCAATTTTATCTTTTCCGGGCCCCGTCACGGATAAGCTAGGGTCGTACCAGGTTATCAACCTGTTCCTGGTGCCAGATCAAAAAGAACCCAGGGATAGACATCCCAAAAATAACACACCGGGATAGACATCCCAAGCATAGACATGCTTATCAAGTAACCCAGATCATGGCCACCACAAACAGTCTCTAACCATCCGGTCGTACCTCTACTTACCACGTGACAATTATATTACCGTCATTAAAAACAAACCGTAGGGGATCGACATCCCTAACCAAAATCCCGGGATAGACATCCCATCAAAAATACCAAGGATCGACATCCTTGTCACAATTCATTAATTATACCATTACTCTTAATCCGAAAAAAAAAAACACAGAAAATCAACACGGGATAAACATCCCAAAAATACCAAACAAGCACCGGGATAGACATCCCGAACCAAATCACAACAAAAGCATCATGCAATAATCAACAAACACAATACCGAGTAATATAGGCACATATTGAAGGAAATCCATCCTCACCTTGGCCGATTACTCAACTTCGGAAACTATGACCGGTCCGACGCCGGCTCCTCGGGAAACTGCCCGATATCCAAAAACCTATACAACAAAATCATACATACACATAAATGCACATAATCGGTACTATGATGCCCAAAATGCGTAATAATCCCATCCCAATTATTTATCCTTTATTACTTCCATTTACCGAAAATATTTAACCATACGTATATCCGAATATAATTTCGATACTATATTTTAATTAAAATTCCTTTCAAAATATTTTCATAAAATAATTATAATTTCCCAAAATAATAATCATCATAATTTTTCCAGAAAATAATAACCTAATTATAATTTTCAGAAAATATATATAGTATTTATCTTTTTCTAAATATATAATAATATTTTCCAACACCAAAATTATAATTACCTTTAATTCCAAGGTACGTATTCATATACATATACCATAATCATAATTTTTCAGACGAAATAATATACATATAAATTTCCAGAAATTAATTTCAAGGTACATATATATTTTTTTCCAATTTAATAATAGTTTCCAAAACAAAACTTAATTATTTAACCAAGTAAATATATTTATATCCTAATGAAAATACCAGAGTTAATTAGATCATAATTTCCTCAAAATAACTATATATTTTTTTCCAAAATATATACCAGATTGTTAATAAATAAATGTATATATGAATATAGTTTTTTTTATTAAATGGACTGGGCTGAACAGGACCAGGCCCAGGCTCGCACTGTGCAAGCCCAGCCGGCCACGCCCAACCCAAGTCAACACAAGCCCACAACCCAGCCCGTTACTATACCCAAGCCCATCATTCCACAACCCGCGACCCGTTCTACGAAATGGATCTTTGCCAAGAGTCGAGTCTTACCTCCGGGTCGTGCAGCAGTGACGGCGGCGGAAGGCGCGAGCTTGAGGAAAACGAGGCGAGCACGAGGGAAGGTAAGGCGGCGACTCCAAGGCGGCAGGATGGCGGCGCGGCGACTGCAGGAAACCGAGCGGCGTCGCAGAGAGGCAGATCCGACGGGTCCTCGTCGGGTCAGCGCTACTGGACGGCGCGTCAGGCAGCGGCGTCAGGCGAGGGCGGCGCCGTTGAGGTCGCGGCGTCGTGGCGGTCCTGACTGCGGCGGTGGGGTGGCGAGGCGCGGCCCGGAATGGCTGGAGGTGAACAGTGACCGGGCGGAGCAATGAAGCTGACGAACTGTTCACGCGTTTTTCTCTACATTTTTTTTCCATTTTCTTCATTTTTCGTATTTTTCTCTATTTTCTTCTCTCTTTTTTTTTTCTTTCTGATTTTCGTTTCTTTTTTTTTCATTTCTTTTTTTCAATTTTTTTCTTCCTCTCTCTGTATTTTCTATTTTTTTCTATTTTATTATTTTTTCCTTTTTTTTCTTTTCTTTCTTTTTTTTTCCTCTTTTTCTTTTCTCTCTTTTTCTTTTTCTCTCTTTTCTTTTTTCTTTCTTTTTCTCCTCTCCTCTCCCGGCTCTTCTTCTTCCTTTTTATAAACCTGAAAATGTTACTATTTAACATGTGATACCAATAATACGATTCGTCCGTATTACGGGCGAATCCGATTCGGACCAGAAAATAACCGATACCTCCTTAGTTATTTTCCGGTGTGATTTTCCGAGAAATTCCGAAACCCGAAAAATGCCAACTTAGATTCGAAAAATCCGCGGGAAAATCACGAGCGCGGGAAAACACTCGGATTCGAAAAACGACTCCCGATTTACCTCGAATTAATTACCCAAGATTAATTCAACAGTAAATCACGGTAAATAGACTTTTACAGTCCGGTAAAAATTCAAAATTTTTACCCGGGCTGTTACATGATGGTAATGGCAAAAATTATTTTTTTTACAAATAAAAGCAAAAAAGAATTCTAATCAATAAAAAAATATTTTTCTTTTACAAAGAAAGGGAGAAACAATTTTACTCAACATTTTTTTTACAAAAAAGGAAAAAAAAATTACTCAAACAAAAAGTTATTTTTTTTTTACAAAAAAGGCGGAAAGGAATTCCACTCAACAAAAAATTATTTTTTTTACAAAAAAGGAATTCAACTCAACAAAAAATTATTTTTCTTTTACAAAAAAACCAAAAAGGAATTCCACTCAACAAAAAAATATTTTTCTTTTACAAAAAAGCATAAAAGAATTCTACTCTTCCACTTCCATTAAAGAAGTTGTTTTTGTTGCATGATTATATTACTAGCTAGCTAGTAGTATTAATTAAAGAAGCAACGAGGCTATTAAATTCCTTACTTTGGAACTTACAGTTTTGTTAGATTCCGAGTTCCTTGTCCTTGGAGAATAATTCTCTTGGCCACCGTAGTAGATTGATGAGCTCAAATAGCATGGTTCTGCTGCTTCATTCTGATATACCGAGCTCTTACCTTTGCCACTTGTGCTGCTCTCTCCCTTACTCTTCTGAGGGATATTATCTGAAAAGACCCCCATTGATTAAGAGTAGATGCATATGTCTCCATTAGTTTTATTTTTGTATTCCTATAAGCAACTTATAAAGAGACATGATGCTTATAAGCATCTTATTGGTGAGAATATTCTTCAAAATATATTAGAACCATCCACGATGACTCGTGGATGAAGTGCAACAAAACAACTTCTTTAATTAAAAGAACATACATTCCAGGGAGTGCACTCATTTGATAAAGACTTAGTTTGTTCAAAAAAAGAAAGAAAAAGAAAAGACATATAGGGAGGGTTGTTTATCTTATTGCTTTGTTTTTTTTTTCCCTTTATCAGTGTCAAAAAAATCTTTTTTTTTTATGAATAAAAGTGTCATAAAAATCTGTTTGCTTATATGTGTACATATGTGGAAAACATCTTCACACATCATGCAAACACAAGGACTCCCATTAACAGTACTGTGTGTTAATTAGTGTGAGTTTTGTGTAAGTAATTAGGCTATACTGTACCTTTTGTATAGGAAGTCTATGAGATGACTACAGTGTAGGGTGCTATGGTGAATAAAAGCTGCAAATTCATACATGTGAGAACATCTACTTTATGAATAGGATCCAATGAGCATAAGAACTGTGACTTACTGTACTGTTTTCGATCGATATCATTAATTTTGCTGTGGGGGAAAATAAGAGGTGATGCTGTGTTTCACAAGCTAGACATTTGTGAGAATTACACACGTTATAAGCCACACATGCATATACACACAGGTAAAAACTTCGTTTTCTTTCAGGCTCTGCAGGATTTCATCACGAAAAGAAAATAGATAAAGAAAAGAAACTGTGTGGAAGAAAGAAATAGATAAAGAAAGTAGAAATAATTAAGCGGCAATGAGCGATCGACAAGAATTATCTTCTCCTTGAAGGCTACATGATTATTATAGGTTCATAAGTTGTTACATAGTTGATCGTACACTTCACAAGCTTAGAAACAGTAAGTAGGACCCTGAAAGCAGAAACTGACAGTACTGAATTGAACAAGATGACGCCTGTATGATGTCAAGTAAATGGCGTTTAATTAGTGTGGTACTCTTCTTGGTTTGGATCAGTCAGTTAATTTTAATCTTGATGTAATAGCCTAAATGAGGAAATTTTACTGGTGCAGGAAATGAAAGATAACATGGAAGCAAGGCGTAATAAGCAGAGAGGTGCATCACAAATTCACAATATACTTGAGCATCCTCTCCTTTCAATTTGCTATGATATATGACGAGTTCCAGTAAAGCAAGATAGTCCCATGTAGTCGAGCATCCTCTCTTTTCTAGACCTACGAAATGGTTTGGGATTAAACATATAGTGAATTTCAACGGTTTGGTATCATGTACTGTCCTAGTACAAATAATCCTGTTCAGGTGCTCAACTTTGATGAAGTTGGTGAGAAAATGATTTCAAATGCAAAGTAACGGCTTATTCTGTATATAATATGAAGGGAGTTTGATTCGCAAAATGTAGTATGAGTCCTTCACGATTGATGCAGATTGGAATATGTTACATCCGTCAATGACAGAACTATTTATAGCCAACGCCAAGCTGAAACTGGAATATTGGAGTGCAGGAAAATTTCCTTAATCCCAAAAGTGAATCTGTCTCTACATTATCAATCTCTTTATCCGCCTGGCCAGGGTTTTTGTGTAGACTACTCTCGCACCAGCACTGGAAACTGATCTCCCCTTCCATTGTCAAACTCAGGGCAGATCTGTTCTTAATAATGATAGCACCATTGTTTGCCAAGTAAACATGAAAATGCTTTCTTTCTTTTTTTCCTCTTTTTTCTTTGCTTTGTCTAATGTTCTTTGATTTCCATTAGCCGCTTATGAAATTATTCAATTCTCGCTCACCATTAGCAGGGCGGGGGGAACAGAAATGCTTTCTTGCTGTCTTTATACCGTACATACTTGCACCATCCATCTCTATAGCGAGATGAGGTATAAAGCACTTGCTCTTCAGCAGAGAATCCTGTTGTGTCTGCGATAATTATATAACATTAGTTTTACTAGTTGTTTCAGTTTTGGAGTGTTGATTTCCTAACTCAATTTCACTATATGTTTAATCCCAAACCATTTCTAAGGACGAGAAAAGAGACAGATGGTATCATGTTCTTCACATCCTAGTCAACTTGGTCAACAGATTAAGCCTTAATTCCCAGAATACAACGTCTCATCATCATTGATTCAGTGAAGTGATTAAGCTTGTGTTACCCTTAACTGCAGAAAATACTAGTACATCTGCTGGTTGAATGTTTGCAAGCTCATTCATTCCAGTGCCAGTCCCATTTTAAATTCTTCTTCAATTATAATTTCAGAATCACAATTACATCCACTGCGCAGCACGTCGCTGTGGATTTTATGTGATTTCAAAGTACAGAATCAGTGCTAAATGCCATCTAATTATTGTATCAAGACTTAGAGAAATTATATATCCTGCCGAATTCAGCTACACTTGATGGAATAACATGAATTGTGTAGAAGGTTCCATCTTCTGCTGGTGCATGCCTCCACCTTTAGCTGATCTGCCGCAGCCATTTAAATGCAACTTTGCCTTCTTAGTCAAGTAGCTGGGATGTGAACTGCAGGAAGGGGGTAATGGTCGGCCTTTATATGCATCGCAGACAAACTTAGCAAAGTTCCCGTAGTCCTACACATTAACAAGAAAAAGGTGGCAAAAAAAAAGTAAACAGAAGAAGGAAAAGGGAGTATTAACAGTGACAGAAAGAGAGAGCATGGAATGTGTTAGACAGACATTCCGGAGAGGTTTCTTGTCAACGGTCACCCATGGTACATATTCGTGAGGTGGTTGCAGCTGCTCTGTCTCTTTGCCAAATTGCAGTACAAGCTGCATAGATCAGTTAATAGATATCAGAATCAAGTCCAAAGAGCAGAAATTCAGAATTTTATATGGCATACATCAGCTAAATAGACATTGACTCTATCACATATACTCTGAAAAAATGAAACATGAAGTTAATGGTCTTACCTGTGTTCCCTGTCCACTGTTATAACAATCATATATGGGTTGTGCAGGTAATCCCAGTTGCTGTGCACACTGTTTCCATGTTGCTTCTGCTCCTTGAACTGAAAGTTGTGAAGAATAGGACTCGCTGCACTTAATGAAGTTAAAGTGGGTTTTCTGCAAAAATAGAAGATCAAACATGTTAGTTTCTGGACACCTTGTTGCTTAAAAGTACTTCGGATTTCACCAAAAGCAAAAGAATTATTTTCAAGATTTTTCTTTCCCACCAACAAAGCAGCTAAACTAGGGGAACTGACAGGCAGTGTCTATTACTACTTGGGAAGAAAATAAATGGTTTTACCACATCACTCCAGATATTGATGGCACAGGCATGTATAATGTTCAGGTAGCATTCGTCTTCCCCGTGCTGCAATAGTATAAAAAGGATTGAATAAACTCAACAAGCTGTTGACAGACAATAAAGATAAAATTCGGTTAAAGTGAAGAAGCTTGAATTGAATGACCAGGGAGTTAACTACCTGGCAAATAATGGTGCTATTTCGAACAAAGGCATTGCCCCAGGGAACCAGCCTGAGATTGGCAATGGTCATGAGATCAGTATCAAGGGCCTTTGCCAGTGGACCTATGATGAATCCCTGGCTAGATGGGCATAGAGATTCGTAATAAAGAGACAGCTCAACTTTTTCAGGATTAGTGGCAATTCTGGGAGGATAACCTGGTACACTAGCTAACCTAGGAGGAGCTGGTACTGGTTTTTCAAAAATGGTGTAATCTGAAGATGAATAAGAAGGAGAGACAACAGAAAGCAGTAGAGTAGTGAAAAGAACGCATAGAAATTGATAAGAAGCCATTTTCCTGAGTGTCTAGTAGGTTGTACTTTCAGGAAGCCATGTCCGGGTTTATATAGGCCAAAAATTAACCCACAAACACTGATCATCCTCCCTTTCAAAAGAGACTAGTAGTTGAAACAGATTTTAGGCATCTCCTTCCTTTTTAATCAAAACAAGCCTAAATAACTGATACTAGTTTGTCAATATTATGTCTATCATGGGTAGCCGTGAAGGGTGTTACAGTTTTCTTTCCATTTTGGACAAAATTTTAGATTTACGAATCTCTGTTCACTGGTAGTACTTGGAGGTGGTGATTAACTCAAATACTCATCATTTGCTAATTCAAGCCATATTTCGAGACTGCAAAACTCTTCAGCCACGGAAGCAACCTAGTATTGAAACCATATGACTCAGTTCGGTGTTCCATCTTCATCTTTGCATCCACAAGTGACTAGGTGTCTGAACCTTAAAAAGGTTGACAGGTTTGAGTGACCTCCCCTTTTCAACAATTTTACTAGAAGAAAACATTTACATCAGAACTAAGCTGCTTCTAAAACATTTTTTGGTATATGCTAGGTGCTCGGTGGTTGCAACAGAACTAGTGCATTGCCCGCGCGGGGTTAATATTTGTTGTGTTTATATTTTGATAAAAATTATATAAGCTCTTCAAATTTTTTTTTTTTAACGTATAAGCTCTTCAAAGTTTTAGAAATGAATCTGATTTATTTGTTTTCTTTCTAACTAAATTAAGAATAATATGCTTGACAACTTCAAAACAGACATGACTAAATTAAATTAAAGAATATTAAAAAGAGAATTGACAAATTGTCCAAAATATTTTTATAGTAATACTACACAAGTCTTCTTATTAAGTTTGTCTCTTTTTTTTTTACAAATAAATTATGGAAAATGAGCTTAATTGATCTTATTTAGGAATCCAACTCATTTTTTGAATTAGTTTTATTTAAGTTGTGGGTCAAACCTACAGTTGGCCTGGTCCTCTTGTAAAGAAATATACATGACTTGCATTTTTTTTATCTTCACTCATGTATCCAAAATCCCATTATCATCCATTAGAGACATTGAAACAAGGTTTGAGGCACAAGTGTGCCAAAGTACTAATGAATTTGTTTTTACAATTTTTTTTTATTATATTAGTCACAATTAGAAAACCATAAAATTATGTCATCTCTTGTTTGATTTCCTTCTAATTGGATACATGCCATGGTGTTACACTTTTTTTCTCTCTCTCTTGGACTTTTTCCATGCCTATGACCATTTATGGGGTTTTAATTTGATAATTGGAAATAATTTTTTTGTATAAAAGATTTCCTTTTTGGGGCAAGCTTTGGAAGGGTCTCTAAATTAGAAATTTTAATTTGCCTTTTCATTTGAAGTATTATTGGTTCTTATGAGATGTTACATTTAGTTGCAAATGTGATTGAGTCAATTATTTTATTTTTCCTTTGGTAAGAAAACGGATTTAGTTACTTGAGTTGAAGAAATTGCCCAGATCAAGTTATGGTGGAAAACACTCAGACAATATGAAAACTTAAGCATGTTTATTGGCTTAATTGGAAATCCCACTTAGTTATTTTTTACACAATATTGCTTCCAATGCTAATATGATTAATTTAGTTAATTTTAAGAAAAATTAGAAAAAAACATATTATGGATCAAGGTCATTTATCCCAATAGGAGGTTGTTGTTTTGAGAAATGGAGGGATGCTTTCAATTCGATGCTAAAGGAACAACAAAAAATAACATGTTGCTCAACGTTAATTATTTATTTAGTTGTGTTCATAAATAAAATTATGCAGTTGCGGTTAACTATGAGTTCATTCATGCTCTTGATTTATAAGGATGAATACTGAGCAAAACAATTAATTTAATAGATTTTTTTCTTTTTTATTTATCATAATTGATCATACACTTATAAATTTGAAATAAAACATGCATCCCTCCAAGAATGAAAAATTCCAATTTAAACACTTATCATCACTTTGGTCATTGCCAAAATAGTTATACTAAAAGTATAACCCTTCAAAAAAAAACATTGTGTAGTGCATATGCATTAGGAAATTTGGATGGCGCTCGGCGGATACAATTTCCATAAACATGGATCCGTAATACGCTCCAGCATTATCATCTTTGATATGATGGCGAATAGAACTTATAGAACTTTGTGGATTGGAAGTATCTTCCAACTTCTCTTCTCTGTATTTCTCTAGTGGCAATGTTTGTTCTTCAGATGATGGATAAGTCCAGAACCATCATTCTAGCATTTTTCTTTATCTATTTGGATTTGACTTTCCACACATGCCTCAGCTGAGATTTGATGATGCCATTGTTACTTATGGATTAATTTTTTTAAAAGGCAGCTTCAAAATGTCTTTCGATTGTCCTGCATTCTAGACCAAACATCCTGATAAAAGTAGAAGCGTGATCTCCATGGCCACACAGCCGAATATACTTGCAAATATTGGTATTGTTGCTTGCTGCAGGGTTATCAAATGATTCCAATCAGCAGGCATCTCCTCATCTTCAAGGATGTGATGAGAAATAATATTTCTCGTCAAAATTTTCATGTCTTGAATGAATGATTTGCCATCATACATTGCTTTGCTCCCACCTAGCGATTCGGCCAAGTCTTCCCTCTTCTCCTCTATGTTAGCATGACATAGCATAAATTTTTGAATACTAACTAGCCCATTTGGATAATACTTTTCCTCTATGTCACTCAATAATATATTTTCGAGGTTAAAGATCTATCTTTGTTCTCTTTTCTCTTTGAGGTGAAATTTGAAGACCGCTCGTATTAGGCCTCTCATAACTCTTGTTGTTGTCTGTGAGGATCTTAAGGGATTCCAATCTTTCACATCTTGAAGATGAGCCTTTTCTCTAAAATCATATGTTGCCCAACTTCTATTTGACCAACATTCACTATTTTGAGCCATTTTTAAGGTGGTGATCTATATCATAGCAGCAATTGTTTGCCAATTTAAAGGAGCATTCGATGGGGAAGTTTGGGCAGGAAGAGGTACATGGCTTCTTGATGGTAACCATCTTGGGGATGTACTCTTTGGGATTAGGATCTCATTTTTCATTTGGTTTACTTGATTTCTCATTACTAGTTTTATTCTCGGCCTCTCCTGATCTCTCCCCCGGAGCCTCATTGACTTTTATAGCATCAGCCTGATTAGTGCTAAGCTCTTGTGACTGCCTGATCATAGCATTTGAATTCTCAACAAACCCGGTGGAAGACTGTTAGTCTGAATGATTTACTAAATATTCCATTTAAACCATATGTTCCAGGGCTGATTTTCTGTTCTTGCTCTTTTTTCTTCTTTTCCTCTTGTGGCTGCGTTGTGCTTGAAATGTCTCCAACCAGTAGAGACTGTGGTGCTAGCAAAGGCTGGAAAGTTTCTTGTGGAGGATGCATAAGAACTCTAGGTAGGTCAAGGATAGAAGGACTTGGTGGAGGTGGTGGAGATTGTTATAGCTCCTTGTCAACCTTTTTCTTGTCATTAAGATAATCACAGTCTCTAGGAGACAAACCATTCCTGGGTTTCAATACTCTTCCACGAAGCTCTTCTGTCAATTCTTGCAAGGAAGTATCTATCTATGTTCGTCTTTTTTCAATAAAATACACAGCGGTTACATAAAGAATCTCTACCCTCTTAAGATGTCCAATAAAAGAAGCCCGACAATCCACATCAAGAAAGGTTACACCGATCAACATATGCAACACAGTCTAGTCACTATCATTTGTAATCACGTTCTTGACTTCAATAATCGTAAGCTCTTCCTTGGCAACCTCCCTGTCAACCACAAACTCTTGCTTGTCAGTCTCTTCCTTGTCAATTTCTTCTTTGACTTTTGTTAAGGAAATTACACACTTCAACCGTCAAATAATCTCTGGGTTTCAACCTTCCTTCACACAATTCTTGTGTTATTTCTTCCATAAAAGTACCCATTTGTATTCGGCTCTGTCCTAAAAGAGATGCATGGTCTCTATAACTACTGTCCGCCAAAAGATATCTAATAAATTTATTCCAATAATCCTTTTTAGTAAAGGCTATGGAAACCAACGAAAGCAACACATTTCCCCTGTTATCATTACCAGCCATTTTCACAAACCGGAATATCTGAACCTGAAAAACCTTCCGTCCTAAGAGCCAATTCCTCAAAATCACTTTCAGTTTTTTTTCTTTTACTCCCCCTTTGTTTGTGCCCTTTTTTTTTTTTGCATTTTTTATATTGTCATCTTAGCTTCCTCTCAGTAACTTTGCATTTCAAAAAAAAAACCGAAAATCCGCAACGGGAATCCTACTAGTATATTTCAAAAAGAAATTTGCTAGAATAACATTATGTTTCTTCTGAAGAGCATCTTAATATATTTATCTAATCATTAAAGAAACTTAGTGACATGGTATTAATTTTCTCTCATGATTGGATGCACCTTTGGGATGGTTGCACCCAAACTCATTTTGACTATTGGGATTATATGTATCCTATAATACAAAGTTAGTTATTAATACCTTTACTAGTAGCAAAATCTTCATCCTTTTTTGGTGTTCTCAAGTTGATTAGGACAAATAACTAGTGGGAAGACAAAATAATGTAAACATTTTGTTTGATAGGCTCTGATAACTATGCCCTTTAATAGATATCATAGCACATCTTGACAATTTTATCACTATAACTTAGCAAATAATATTATGGGAACATGTATCTCATCTCATGATGGTATAGATAGATAATAGATTGAAATTTAGTCATAGTTAAAGACAAATGTAAATAAAATAACAAAAGATTTGTACATTTTTGTTCACAGACCCATACATCTCCTAGGTTGTATTGTAAATTGCATTGGCAATGAATCAACCAAAAGAACAACTCCCTTTGCTGCTCCCTAAAGAGTCCACTTCTCTTGTGGAATGATGTGTTTCCAATAACACTCGCTGAAATCCCTTTGGATTATAATATTTAAGTGCAAATATTTCATCAATTCCCTTGGAGTATGACTCCATAAGTGACGCATCATTCGATCACTAATGGTCCACCATTCAATAATTCAATAATAGTTCCACCTGCCTCTGAGACAAGTATATTGTACTAACAAGTTCTATACATAATAAATTACATATTCCTACCAATGTTACGAATCTTGCCTTCTTCAATCAGAGTAGTAGTAATCGCTTTAGCTCTAGCCACAAATGCATATTCACCCTCTCCAACGATTGTATCAAGATCACAAATAGACCCATCAAATGGTTAAGACCTTGAGAAACTATAAGCATATTTAATTGAGTTACTTTCAAAACACTAGTATATACTATATATAAAAATACCATGAGGTTTTGCATACTACTATGGAACTAAAATTTCATTTTTGTCTATTAAAATCATTTATTCGTTGAAGCCCAAGACAATACACTGAATACAATTAATCGTTTGCAAAAAAATCATCATCTTGACGAGTTGAGTAATTTGCCCTCAATACATTGTACAATCTTTATTCATTTAGTATGTTATTATTTCTAGAAGGATAAACTAATTGTTGATTGTTTATTAAGAAACAATATAAATTTATTTTTTTTGGTGAAATACGAGCATAGATATCATTAACTAGAAATCATCCCGTGATGCAGAAAGGAAATCATCCTGCACCAGACGGGTACAACCAGGGGGAGGAGAGGATAACAGAGTACACCCAAAAGATCCCTGCAAAGCAAGCTTTGCCAAGAAATCAGCAACCAGGTTGCTTTCACGAAACACATGACAAAACAGGCAAACAACAAAGGAACTAACTAACAATCTAATATCCTGCAATAATGACGTAGCTTCCAACCGACTAGGACACAGACCATTCAGCATACCCACAATTTCCTTATGATCAGAATCAATAATAATATGCGTGGCCCCTTCCAAGGAAGCCAAGAGCAGCCCCTCATAAACAGCCCGCAATTCTGCCTGAACAACACTACAAGGCTCCAAGCGGCACACAAAACCACGCACCCAATCACCATTTGGCCTGCGCATAACACCTCCAATCGTAGCAGAACCGCCAACAGAGTCTACCGCTGCGTCAACATTGACCTTGAAGAAGTTAGGTGGCGGACACTGCCAGACCAACTCATCAACCGAGCCCGACGTCGGCGGAGAGACCGAGTGTAGTACAAAATTACGCACATACTGCAAAATGTATGTAGACATACCAGATGGGGTCCGTGGAGACTGGGAGAAGATAAAATCATTCCTCTACTTCCACAAGAGCCACAAAGCCATACCAAACAAAAGACTCGAGGACAAGGAACCCGATCCTAAAAAATTGCCCTGCAACCCCGAACACACCCACTCCTGCCATGGCATGCCTAACATATGCGGTGAGACTGCAGAAGGCATCAACTCACACCAAATCATCCTAACCTTAGGGCAATCTCGTAAAGCATGAGCCACTGTTTCCCTTCTAGACCCGCAACGAGAACAGCTCTCATCAAGAGCAAGATGCCGACGGACTCTTTCCACATTGGTTGGCAAAGCCTCATGCCCCAGTTGCCAGAGAAAAGTGCGAGCACGAGGCAGCCCCGCCCACTGCCATATGATTCTCCAAATTTTCCGCCTCTGCATGGCAGGTCTAGGAGGAGAAAAAGAAGAATAAACTGATTTAACCGTGCACTCCCCTGATGCAGTGCCATCCCAAATTACCGTATCAACTTGACCAGCCTGAAAGGGAGCAAAACCAGTTAGCCTGTTGAGGACATGGCCAGGAAGCAAGGCACGAAGGCGTGTCTAGTCCCATTCCCCAGAAGGGAGTACAAAATCGGCCACCATGCAATTCAGTAGCTCCTCCGGAATCAACACCCCTTGGACCTCATCCAACCGGCCCAAGCCAGGGATCCAGGATCTTTCCAAAACTGAATAGAGCTGCCATCTCCAAAAACCCAAGACAGACCCCCCAACACCGTAGGCCACGCTTCACAGATCCCTCACCAGACATGCGAAGCTTTAGTCTTCCGTTGCACACAAGGGATAGTATTGGAACTAGTTAAATACTTCGCCCGCAAAAGGCAAACCCACAAAGCATCCGGTTTTGTAATCAAGCCCCATGCAAGCTTAGTCAGAAACGCTTCATTAGCATGCCGCATATTCCTAAGACCCAGACTACCATCTTTTTTCTGACAACATACCTTATCCCAGGAGACTCGAGCCATCTTCCGGCTAGTGTTAGTAGAGCCCCAAAGAAAACCTCTAGCCGCCTTATCAACACGGTCACATACCCCTTTAGGGAGAGGTACAGCATGCATGGAATAATACGGGATAGACTGGATGACTGACTGAGCCAAAACCAGCCGGCCAGCAAAGGATAAACTAGATGCTTTCTAGCCTGCCAACTTCTGCTCCACTCTATCAGTAATATGTCTAAAGGTAGAATTTGTAATCCGACCATGTACAAGTGGGAACCCCAAATACGTACCCAAATCATCAGTTTGGCCAATACCAAGACGTCCCGCAATACCATCCCTCAAACTAGCCGACATATTTTTTGAGAAAAAGACTTTCGATTTGGCTCGACTTACTTTCTGTCCCGAGCTAGTACAGAAGCAATCCAGTCACTGCGAAATCACATCTGTCTGGGCCATATTAGCTTTCGCAAACAACACTAGATCATCAACAAAAAACATATGAGAAATGGGAGGAGCAGCAGAGTTGAGCACAATCGGTTTCCACACACCTGCCTCACCAGATCACAAATCATCTGAGCCAGTCTCTCAATACATAACACAAAAACATACGGAGAAATATGGTCTCCTTGCCTAACTCCTCTGGACGTACCAAAGCTTTGGGTCTTCTCCCCATTCCAAAGAACCTGCATGGTACTCGTCGAAATACAGGACATAAGAATAGCTCTAAAAGAGGAGGGCAAACCAATATCCTCTAGAGTATCCCTAATAAAGTCCCAGCTCAGCCGATCATAAGCTTTTTCAAGATCCAACTTAATAGCCATAAATCCCACTCCACCCTTCTTCACTCGCATAGAATGCACTAATTCCTGAACAGCAATAACATTATCATGGATCTGTCGGCCAGGAACAAAGCTGGACTAAAAAGGCAAAATAAGATCATTCAAGATCATTTTAAGTCTATTAGCCAGCACCTTAGTTAGGAGTTTATACGGCACAGTACATAAGCTAATAGGCCGAAATTGAGTAATCTCCTCAGGGTTATCGACTTTGGGAATAAGAGTGAGTAGAGTCCGATTGAGTTCACTAGGAATCAAGCCTGATGTGAAGCTTTGCTGAATAAAAGAACACACAGACGAACCCACAATATGCCAGAACTTTTGGAAGAACACCGCGTGTAAGCCATCGACTCCAGGGGCCTTATAAGGAGCCATTTGTTTCAAAGCACCAACAATTTCTCCCTCAGAGATAGGCAAAGCCAACGCCGCCATCCTATTTGGGGCGAGTACAGAAAATTGCCCACGCAAGGGCAGTGGCACTGGAGAGCCCATATCCCAACTAAATAGACCTTGAAAATAGGAAACAGCATGGTCACATAATCTCGCCTGATCAAAAACCCAGTCCCCTCCAATCCGAAGACAGGCCACCTTATTAATATGTCGATGAACCAGAGTAGAGGTATGGAAAAATGCAGTATTTCGATCCCCATTCTGAATCCACTGACTACGTGATTTCTGGAACCACAGCAACTCTTCCTAGCCAACACTTGATCATATTCGACAGCCAGCTCCTTCTCCAAGGTGTACAAAAATCGGCCAGCTCTACCTGCCGCTTTAACTCTCTGAATTCCACCAATCCGGGCAAGTAACTCTTTCTTCCGCCGAAGAATATTCCCAAATACCTCTCGATTCTACTTTACCAAGGCCAACTGAAGGAAGCGAGTAGCCTCAGTGATAGGCACATCCTTACGCCAGGCAGCTTCGACAACCTGCGGAAAATGCGAATCCACCAACCAAGCTGCCTGAAACCTAAAGGGCTTAGGGTGTAAGTCTATAGCAGCCGCATTCAAATGGACTAACAGTGGAGAATGATAAGACTTTGTGCGAGGCAAGTGCCAAACTTCAGCATTGGGAAAAGTAGTCCGTCATAACTGATTGGCCAACCCCCTATCCAACCTTTCAGCTACAGGCTCTGACGTACCCCAACCAACTTTTCCCAAGTAAACATAAGACCATGAAACCTTAAATCCAGGAGCTCACAATCATAAATCCAAGACGAAAATCGGGAACACATCGTCATACACGCAGGAAGTCCCCCTTGTTTCTCCGCCTGACTAACATATGTATTGAAATCACTAATCAACATCCATGGAGCACGCATATTACTAGCAAGAAGCCTTGTCTCTTGCCACAAGCATTGGCGACGAGAAGGCGTAGGACTAGCATACACTGTAGTAAGGAACCACGGAGCTCTACCAGGAGACCGAACTTGAACATGGAGAAACTGCTCATGCCTCTGCCAGACAGAAACCGTGAGCAAATGTTGCATCCAACACACCCAAATACCACCCGGCCTACCGTCGGCCTCTGCAGCTTCAAACCCATCAAACCCACATCCCCTCAGAACATCCATAGCAACCATTAGTTGTTCAACAAGTACAACCAAACTTGGTCGATGTGAAAATACCAAATCCAGAAAAGCTTGTCGAAATCGATCACCACCACCTGCCCCTTGGCAATTCCAGGCTAAAATTTTATGATTTAAATCCATAAAATAAATAGGAAGGAAAAAGCGAAGAAACAATATAAATAATATAGTAGCGGACAATATAATAAAAACACATGAGTTTGGGGAGGATTCTCTTTTAATTATACTATACAGATATTAATAGATGGTAATATGAGGTTGGCTCGTGTAACTTATTTCAATGTCTTATATTTTTTTTTTGGTAATAAGAAAATTTAGGTTGAGGAGGCTCCCCAGTCAAAGGGTAATGCCTTGTATTATGCCATGGTTTCTGAAGCACAATCTGCACCAATGGTGAAGGCTTGTGCTATTTTTTCTTTGTATCTTGGAAAGCAGTTTCCCTGCATCTTTTATTTAGAATTTGCTGTTATACTTAGGATTAGCTGACTTTTCTTTTTCATTTTTGTTTATCCTCCTCAAAAGATCTGCAACAATGTTTTAAATGCGACTAGCAGTAGTGTTACTCCTTGAAAGATCTGCAACAATGTGATATGTCCACAGTAAAAATGAATAAGGATGTAGCAATCCATATGAGTCTCAAATCAAAGTCATAGCCCTTATAAGTAGACAGAAACATAAGTACTGGAAAACTTATCCATTCTTTGTAGGCAACACATATTTCTGAAATGTGTGAATAGGTACCATTACTCGATTCTCAATGCAAAACACTGATACTGTTGTTCATCTAGGTAAATAAAATGCACTTTGGTGTGTAGTTATCTATAATTAACCCTTCTAAGTTTCAGTTCATATACGACTTAAATTCGTGCTGAACTTCTGGTTCAATTGCATTTGGTTTTTCTTCTTCTATCCACAACTGGATGGGCTGGACTTGCATCCTCTATTAAGCTGCTCTCTTGTTGAAGTGATTCACAGGCATCATTTGTATGGCTTCCATTGTATGCATTGCAGACATAGGTTGCAAAATTTTGATAGTCCTGCAGCAAAAGTAATCAAAACTAAGGTAGGACAAACAACACAGTAATGGAAAATGCAGATGGAGATCGAGTTGAGATCAAGGATTGGACACTAACCTCTCCAATTGACTGATTATTCACAACTACCCATGGCACAGATGTCAAAGGCGGATTAAGATGCAAACTTTCATCACCGTTCAATATTTCAAGCTGCATATAGTTAGTACTGCATGTTTAAATCTCATAGAAGAAAAGAATTACGAAATACCTCATAATGGTAAAATATCAGGAACACAGGGAAAGGAGACTTAAAGTGGGAAAGATTTAGGCACAGGCCTTAGAATGTGTGTTTGTGGTTATGGTGACTGCTACTAGATCCCTGAAATTAAACTAACCTTTGTTCCATTGCCACTGTTATGACAGTCTAAAACAGGTTCTGCAGACAATCCTAAGTTGTCAAAACAACATTGCCAGTCCTTGTCCTGGTATCTTCCTTCAATTGCGAGGAGTTCAATGCAGTAGATAAAACCATAGTATTTGTTCTGCATTGAAAATCAGGTAGTGTTATCTAAGCACTCTCTAACCATATTGGCCTCCAGTAACTTCTTTTGATGGCCAGAAAGAAATATGTCAAATGTACAACAGTACAAGAAAGAACCAGGTACTGTCATAAAATTATGGCACTTGAAAAAAGAGAAAGCAGGTCCTACGTACCACATCATGCCAGACATAAATTGCACAAGCTTGTATCGAGTTAAATTTGCATTTATCAGGTCCGTTCTGCAAAATGTTGGTAAAACTTCAATTAAATAGTTAGAAAGTTTGTTGGGAAAAGGAAAGCTGGAAATTCAAATTTGAGGGTATTGGGATGTTTTAATCGCTCTTGTACGTTGCCTCTTTTAGCTGTAGTGTAGAAGTAGAGCAAAATCAAGAGCCTAAATATACTAATTGATACAGTTTCAAACAGTCGAATTGGACTCAATAGGATGAATCATTTACATCATGAAAAATTAAACATGGCCCCTCATATTGAATCCTATCCATTATAATGTTAAAGTATGTCTAGAAACACTAGAGTGAAGCTTCAACTTCCTGTACTATCTCCTTGAGAGCTAACTTCTTTCAAAGAAGTCTGGCTCAGTTATACCTTACATAGCATGTGATATACTCGACCTAAAAACAACCTTGTTTTATTTGTTCACCTTAATTTATGAAGTAAACCTTGTCCTAAAAAATTTATGACTTGGTAAAAGCTTTAGACTTTCAATTTCCTCATTTTGAGCTTACCAACATATTGCCAACAAAGTTATGGAAATGCTGCACATCGTTCATGACTTACCCATACCAATGTAGAGATGGTACATAAAATAAAATTAAAAGAAAAAAGAAAGAAAGAAAAGAAAGCAGAAACGAAGATACAAATATGAAATGTGACCTGACAGACTATGGTGTTGTTGGCTCCACCGAAGTTGGCATTACCAAAAGGTACCATCCTGAGATTGATAATGTCGATGAGGCCATTGTCGAAGACACTCGAGAGATTTTGAACAATGAAGTGTGAAGAGGTTGGACTTAAAGCTTCATAGTAAACTGAGATATTGACTTTTCCAGAGCTGACAGAGGTTGTTGAAGCCTTGAGATCAGCTACTGAATCTGAATGGGAAGCAACAGCAGAAGGATACAAGGAGAATGAAAGGAAAGCAAAGATGGATAGGAAGAGTAATTGCCCTGAAGTCATTTTTGTCAGCATAGTTGGTTAATGCTTCTGCCACACCACAGTAGAAGGGTACTTATAGCTCCAAATCAAGCACTTGATGACATTTCAAATGGTTGATTTGATGTGCCCTCCAGTTCACATCCATATTTTGCTAAAGGACAAACCCAGACTGCAAATTAACATCGAATTGATGTGCCAAACCCCAATTTAGTGAGTTGATGCTTGTTCTCTTTTCCCTTTCTTTCTGAACTATTACGGTCAACATTTTCCAAGAAAGAAAGATTTGACATTTGAGGCCACTATTTGAATGATTTTGTTCATTCCGGCTAGTAGCTGTCCATGTCAATCAATTTCCTTATGTCTAGAAGGAAAACTCGATAATGTCTGTCATGATGTAGGATCGTCTCAATATGTTTTCGTGAACAAGTTAGTGCTTATTAACATTAGAACCTGAAAAGCAAAAAATGAGAAAAAATAAAAACACAAACACAACCTGGTTCACTGTCCTTAATCCTTACACAGCCTGGCTCACTGTCCTTTTGGTAGGAGAACTGGAGATGTTTATAATTGGGTCAATCATATTTTTCATCTTTGTGTTTGTCGCTTTGAACATTTTTCATCCTTGTGTTGCAAAAAGGATATTTTTCATCCTCGTGTTTATTTTTGGGAACAATTTTCATTATCTGCTGATTTTCCCACCTGAAAATGCTGACATGACACTATTTTTTTGACACATCAGCAAAGTGGGTCCCACCGTAAACGGGTTAATCATATTTTTCATCATTGTGTTTATCGATTTGGGCATTTTTCATCTCTGTGTTACAAAACGGACGTTTTTCATCCTTGTGTTTATTTTTCGGGATATTTTTTATTTTTCCCCGATTTTTCGAAAAGAAAATGCTCAGGGGACTCCCCGCCGATCTCCCATTCCTTGTCGTCTCCAAGGCCGTCAAGGAAGAAGAAGAAGTGTAGGGGATGGGTGTGGCCAACACGGTGACGTCTTGGCTAGTTAAGGGAGTGTGTTGTTTTTTTTGTTATTTTCTTTTTCTAGGATTGGGTAATTTTTAGGGTGTTTTAGTAATTAACAAATTGAGAAACGGGAAAAAAACATGGGTGAAAACGGGGAGGGCGGGTGCTAATGGTAGGGCATTCCGGATTCTAAGTGGGCCCCATTTTGCTGATGTGTCACGTCAGCATTTTTTTTTTTGAAAAATCGGCGGATAATGAAAATTGTTCCCAAAAATAAACACCAGGATGAAAAATGTCCTTTTTGCAACACAAGGATGAAAAATATTCAAAGCAATAAACACAAGGATAAAAAAAAATATGATTGACCCGTTTATAATTATTATACCGCCTGGACATGAAACATTCTGTCCTTTCGGTTTTGCAATTTTGCAGATATTTATGGTTTGAATTCCCAATTTAAATATGCTAATTTCACTATTCATCATAAGTGGGAACAAAGTGAAAAACCACACACAGGTCCCTGCTATCGCTTATCTTTAAAATTACTAATAAAGTAGAGCCAGACCTCTGTGTATTCAAGACCTATGACAATTCACCCTATATGCTACTGAGTCCAATAATGGAAACGCGTTTTCTAAATGTGTCAAGCTACCTAAAGAGAAGAAGAAATAATGGTCAAGCCGCAAGTGATTCTTGAGGCATTAATTTGAGTTAAACTACCCATTTTTGGACGTTCATTTGTTTGTATACCAGAACCAGTTTGAACTTCTTTTCACACATCGACCAAACTAGAAATATACGCAGGGTCAAATCATGAAAGCTCTGTGAGGAGAACTGGGTAATATTAGTGCTCAATAAATTACAACCATTCAGGTTTCCAAATTGGCTATGCATACTGCAATGTAGCATTGACTTCTGTTCTACATCAGTTTTTAACTCATGTAGCCAGGTTAGTCCACAGAGCCATAAACAGTCAAAGCCACCTAACTTAGTACCATAAATCACTGTCATATTCACAAAAAATGCCAAAGCTAGGATACCACATCAGTGATGCTGAAGAATGAGTCCATCAATCATGGGTTTGACAAGGCCAATTTGCTAGATAGGTTGATCAGCATAGCAAACAGAGTTTAGGGCATCCTTCTTCTGCAATGGATTATTCTCTGAAGGAAGTGACTTACACACCTCTGGTACTCTAGGCCCTTTGTAAGCCTTGCAGACATAGCTTGCAAAATTCTCAAAGTCCTGCATTCACAAAATTGCATAGTTGAGAATGGAAAGTCAGGAATTGACATTTTAGAGCCCTTAAAAGATTTGGTGTACTAACCTCTTGGAGTGGTTGATTATTCACCACTACCCAGGGTACAAATCTGTGTGGCGGATTAAGTTGGGAAGTTTCTGCAGCGTATTTCCTTTCAAGCTGTATTCAATAGTGCAACTAGTCAGATTGTCAGAAAAAGCTTTTCTGGGTAAAAGATCAAAGTGGTTTTGAACTAAAATGGGAAAAGCAAATGAAAACTTACCACGTTTCCATATCCACTTGTATAGCAATCAATAGGCACCTTGCCCAACCTACTCATATCAAAGCAATTAACCCATTCATTGAGCTTGTTCTCTAAGGATAGGCGCTCAACGCAATGTATAAACCTGAAATGCCGGTCCTGCATCAAGCAAACAAATCGTACGAGAAAGTAAAATATACACTACATGACAACTTCATAAAGGTATATCTATTACTTAGACCATTCTAAATGGTGCTCTGTAGATAACCAATTTAACCCTTCGCTTCACTTCGAAGTAATGTCAGAATTAGTTTGTTTTCTGTACTTGTTAAGCAGGACAGAAACTTACATGTTATTCTAGGCACTTACAGGAGAAGATATACTTACCACATCAGGATAGATGGTTATGGAGCAGGCTTCAACCGCATTTAGCAAGCATTCATTAGGGCCATGCTGCAACATATGTAGGCACATAAAAGTTAATTAAAACTAAAGAACAAAGAATGAGAGGATGTTCCCCAAAAGAAACAAAAATCTCATCCACACGTGGCCACTTGGTGTAATGGTTACCCTTGACTGTAGTGTCAAAGGGACAAAAAGAACCTGACAGGGTAAGACAATGCCCCCAAGGAAATAGATAAACAGATAAATCCAAGTCTGATTGTTCATATCACTGCCAACCGAAGCAAGTAAAGAACAAGACAACAGTTATAGGATAGGACAGGAACTAGTGAACCATAAGCAGAGGACATCTACACAGTAAACTCTTGAATTCAAGAACGGCAAACATGAGAAGGCAAGTACTCAAGTAAAGATTAGAGAAAAAAGAAACCTGACAAGCGAAGGTGCCATCAGCTTTGATAAACGAATTACCCCAAGGGACCATCCTGAGATTGGTGATGGAGATAAGACCCTGATCAAAAACCTTGGCCAGGTGGTTCACAATGAAATCTGCGCAGTATGGGCATAGAGACTCATAGTATACAGACAGTGTAACGTTTTGATCACCACTTGAGGGAGATGTAAGGGACAAGAGTACACAAGTGAAGACCAAGAAAGTAAACACTAGGCGATGAGAAGCCATTCTTCCTGGTGACTAAAACTGAACACCAAAATGGTTTCCTGGAGTGAATCTGTTGCACCAGCGCCCCTTTATTTCCCCTGCCACTGCTAAAAAAGCATGAGGGTAACCGTCACCTTTATTGGGCCTAATGTGCTGCTTTCTTTAGTTTTAACTTTTTCAGGTAAGTGCTATGCTTAATTGTTTTGGCATGTGGAAGCTAAACAGTCATGTTTGTAAAGTAGTAGTGGCTGATTTTTTAATGGGACAAAGTTGTTGAATTTTAGCAGCTTTTGCGCAGTGCATATACCCTTTGCAACAGCATTATTAGAGATAGGATCAATGCACATCAAGAACAATTAAGTACACAGAATAAATATTCAATTTTAGACAGAAAAAAATAAATATTCAATATCCACTTTTCTTCATCGGGGGGATTCAATGATAATCGTGGACCACGATTTGACCCTACTTAAAGAGGAAAAAGCTTCTAAACTACTGATTCTAAAATATCATTGGAAGGTCCTCCACTTCAGGACTGCCCACTATGACAGTAGCTTGATTTTTAAGATAACAGTACTTTTGGTGGTGCCGCCAGAATCATATTCTCATGTATTTTTCAAGATATCAAAAGAAAAGGGCCAACTGATAGCCCATTAGCCCTTAGTTATACGCTGAAAATGGAATAGACATAGATCCATAATTCAAGTTACGAGCCCAAACAGAATACATCCATAGTGGATAGATATGGATGAAATGGGCATAGCTAGATAGTATGGACTCAATAGTCAATGGAGCCTGTAAATTGCCAATTGGGTAGGTGGGTTGTGTTTGTTTCTAATGGTCCTCCAAATCTTAATACGTGAACCCAGATTTGGAATTATTTTTTTAAAAAAAAATCGCAACTGATGATGGGTAATTAATACCATCTTATGATTTAATCTCTGATATCTGAATGGCTGAAAATGGTTGAGGAGAGAGAGAGAGTTGGAAGGCATTTTGAAGAATGCTGTAAATTTCAGGTTAAGCCTGTGTGAATCTTATGTCAGTGTGATTAGTCTTTCATCTTCCACCGTATCAATCAAGGAGTTGTGTTCTAAAGTTAAAATGATTAATCCTAAACATGGGATTAAAGACCATCATCCACCTTTTCCTTTGAGTAAAAATTTTTGTATGTCCATATAATATCTCTTTTTTTTTTTTCTTCTAAACTCAATCTCTCCCCCAAGCAGAAAATGCTATATACCCTCAGTTTTTTATTTTTGATTTATTTCTTAAATCTTTTTTTTTTTAGTCTCGATTACCAATCTTGGGGCTTGGATAGAGGTCGAATTTTGAAGACGTTTTTGTCACCGACCTTGTCTGCTTTCCTTTCTTTGGGCTTTGGTCCAGATCCAAAACAAAGAGCACCACCGACCTTGTCTTGAGCAGAGCAATCTGCTGTAGCAAAGGCCCGTCGAGACAGTACGTGTCAACCACTCAGTGGATCTTTCCCGACAAAAATTTACGAAACCACGTGTAACAGAACCATAGCTTCCTGTTAAAGAACTTCCCTTATACGAGGACGTTTGTCCCCCGAGGTGTAAAAACGGCTTATATATACCAGTAGCCGGCCTGATACTAACCCGAATAAAGTTGAGTTCAGGAGAAAAAATGGAAGATGGTGCAATAGAAGCCGAAACCTTGTTGCATCCCATGGAAGAAGAACATAAAGAAAGCGGCGGTGATGACAAGAAAGAAAGTAAGGTGGAAAGAGGAGAAGTTGATGATGATCAGAGCAGAAGTAGTGGGTTAATAAGTCATATTTTGTCCAATTTGGTCTCCCCTAAAGGGCAAGCCGAGGAAGTAGAAGAAAAGGAAGGAATTCACCCAGTGGAAGAGAAACGGGAAGAGAAGGGAGGAGGGCTATTGGGTCATCTCATCTCAAACTTGGCTTCTCCTCGAAGTCCAAGAGCTGGAGGAGCAATTAATGGAGAACAGAAAGTTGATGTCTTTTCTTCACCCAGAAGTGGCAAAACAAACGATGGTGATGCAGAGAAAGGGAAAGAGAAAGAAGAAGAATCAGTAAATGTTGGAGAGGAGAAAGGTAAAGAGGAAGGTGGTGGTGGTATCATTGGCACTATTGTTTCCAACTTTCCTACATCTCTTCCAGGTATGTCGTTTTAAGCCGCCCCCCTCTCCTCTATCTCTCTCTCGCGTTTTGGGTTGTTCTAGAAATTGGAATTACTTATGAAGATAAATTTTTGGGAGGGATTAATTGGAGATTATCCGATATCCGGGGATGGATTTGGGTTTTTTTGACAAAGCTTTTCTTGTGTTTCTTTCTTTTTTGTTTTTTTTTTTTTCCTTTTTTTGGTTTCTTGGTTATTTATTTTATCGTACTAGTCAAATTGATGCAAAATTGCAAATAATATATTACATATAAATTGACGTTTGTCCACATTGTGTATGTGTGCAAACAGATGATGCTGTTCCCACTACTGACGAGGCTTCCATATTAATCCACGCAATCGTTCATGATTGAGGATGGAATGCGTCCTCGTTATGACAACAAATACGAGGATTCTTTTTTTTTGTTTGTTTGTTTGTTTATGTATTTGCTTGTGATCTTTTGCTTGTAATTCATTTTTTCCTATGGCCAATGCCTTTCCTATTTGTAAAAAAGGACCGTAGAGTGGTAGAATCGTTCCTCCGGTTTCTTATAGCTTTTCCTATGATGTAAACTTGGATTAATTATGTGGTTTAACTTGAGAGAGAGCTAGATTGATAGCTGCTCTTTCATTTCTTTGTAACTGTTGTCCAGAGAGTAGTGGTCAATGCACAAGTTAGCTACAGATGATACAAAGTGTGCCTCCATGAAAAAGAAAAACAAAGAAATAACAAAATACTTGAAGAAGAACCAATTTGTTGTGAAATCTACCTAGCTGATCTGGATAAATTATTTGATCAAACGACGACACGAAGCTTGCCTAAATTATGTCAAGTTTACTGAATTACATAGTCTGTAAATAAAATACAAGAATAATAATCAATCAATAAATTAAGTGTTCCTAAAATAATAGTAATAACTAAGAATTAATGCTATAAAGCCCAGAGTCGCAGCCTCTATTTAACCCAGGAAAAAAATGGTCACAGCCCCTCTCTCTCGTCTCACATGCCCCTTCCCTGGTGTTTCTTTCTTCTTCTTTTTTTCCGTAACCGGGATGTATTTTATTAATACTACAAAATTTGTAGAAAAGAAGGCCTTTAGGCCATATGGGATCTATCAATCCTTAACGAAGCTCCAATCCCCTCTGGAGGACAGTTAATATACGACAGCCCATAACAAAAATGAGAGGCCATCAGGGCTAACCTACAAGCTACCTGATTAGCTTCTTTATATACAAAAGATATGAACCATTGTCCATGAGTTTTGAAAAAGAGAATGAATTTTCTTGACAAGATCAGCATGCTCAGCCTCCCACTCTACATCATCCATCGTGCACCACATCATGCGCATCCACTCCAATTGAAGGTGTTTCTTTATTTTTTAACAGCCTCCCCTGCCCTGGTGTTTCGCCACCTTTTCTACGGTGGGTTTAAGTTCATCTCTTGCCTTTTGTGCTTAATCTCCTGGAGCCGGCTGTCAATAATGAAGGTTGCCTTTATTTTGGTCGATATAATGAAGGTTGTTTCACAGTTTCACTTGGTAGGAACTGACACTTGCACTGTTGCACATGCGATAGCGATGTATGGACAAGGTAGGTTTTAGAATTGGGCTTCTTTTCAAATGGATATTTAAATCTGTTAGCTGGGCCTTTCTCTATTTCGCTTGGACCTTTCCTACCTGGGTTCTAGCTTATAGCTGGCCTCCGAATTATTTGAGTTTTTTTTAAAAAAAAAAAAAAGTGTCACCAGCAGGATTCCCCCACCCATTGAGATTGGGGAGCTTAAGGGTGTGTTTGGAAGAGTTTTGTGTTTTCTCTAAATTGTTATGAAAATGTATAGAAAATTCATTTGGATAGGTTGTTTTTCTTCTCGTTTCATTTACCAAAATGCCATTAATGAAACTGGTTTATATATATTTACGGTAATGTCACCGCGTCATTTTATTTACGGAAATGTCATTAATGAAACTTCAGATACTACCACATTGTCACCGTGTCCTTTTATTTACGAAAATGTCATTAATGAAACTTCAAATAATTACCATTATGCCACCACATGTTCTCAAAAACTCCTCAACTTTTTTTAGTTCTCATTTTTTTGTTCTTTGGGTATAACTTTGTGAAAACTATTCTTTGAGAAGAGGGTTGTTTTGACCCATACAAACAAGTGTTTACTTTTCAAAAAAACTAAGAAAAGATTAAAAACCACTTCTCCAAACAAGTCCCAAAAAATACAGCCTGGGTTTATCTCTCGGCTTGTATTTTGTATCCATGTTATATTACAATTTCTGGTTTTAGACAAAAAAAAAATAGTGTGGTCTTGGTGTATGTGGGCGTTGGCGCTTGCGCTTGTAGCGGCCTATAAGTCCCGTGGTGCTTAGTTTTCGCCTGCTTTATCAAGTTATATGCTACTCCGAGTTATCTAAAATCACTATAGCTTTGTGGTAATGATGTGCGATTAGGAGAATGTAACCTAATAATATTTAGCATTTTCTCCTCTTTTTTCTTGAAACTTTTATTAAGAAAAAGAGTTAGGAAAAACATCCTATCATAACAATATAAAGAACTCCTCAAAAGTTATAAAGTTGTTTAATGATATATTTGCGACAACCTATGACTGAAAAGGCAAGATCAAATATTATAGGAAAAAAAATCAATAAACACAAATGGTATTCGTTTTTTCCACATGGATCCAGAGGAAACATAACAAGTGGGAAGAATCATTAAATTTCGTAGTCTTATATGATTAGATGATTTCCTTAAATAATTAACCTTAAAGTTATGGCTTATAACATAATTTTATACTAATCAACACGAATCTATTTACCTTAAATGCAGTCCCACCTCTTGGGGTCTGTTAAGTTGAATTGCGATGGTATTGTTACAAGTTTGTGTGGTGATGCTTTGTCAGGGGTTTAATTTGGGATTATGGGGGCGATTAGTTGGTAGGTATGCTTTCTACATTGGCCTTTGTTTTATGGCTCATGTAAAATTGTCGGATGTTTTTATTAGTTTGCAACTTGTAGTGGATCAAGGCTTCCGTAACGTAACGTTCAAGTGGAGTCTTACTCATTGGAGGTGGTAGAAGTGTTGCAACAAGTTTCTTACTTATCTTCTCCTTTGGTTAGAGATATTCAAGCTCTTGTAGTGAAAGCTAGAGAGGTTAGTATTGCTCATATTTGGCGGGATGCTTATTTGTTTTCACCCATTCTAAGGGACATAAAAGCATATGGTATTTCTCGATGCTTTTCCACACTGTCTAGTCTCAACCTCCCTCTAATATATCACTGGTCGTGAGTGTTTATATGGCAGATTGGCAGGTGAAAATCCTATTAACTTTGTATTAAAATGAATGAATAAATAAAGTCCAATAGAGAACATTTGAGGTTAAATAGGTACCATGTCAGCAATTCCAAGTTGTAATTGGAAAATAAAGACACTTTAAAAATAAGTCAACCCTCCCAAACGCCCCTTAATTACGTCCACTGGGATTGAATCTATGACCCTTTAGAATCTAATCTAAGGGAGATGCCATTGCACTACAAATAAGAGGCTTTATTATATTTTTGGGAAGCCAATTATCCCTCCAAAACACAAGCCTAACAAATAACAACCATTGACAATCATATATTTAGGAAAAAAATGGCCAATTATATAGAAAATGATAAAAGAATATTGACCGCACAGCTTTAGCAAAGTCCAAGAATTGGAATGCTCCAGCAGCTTAACGAAGTAAGCATGTATCGGAAAAGGGAACCCATTGATTTTCACAATTGGAGCGACACAAAAAATTTACACCTAGTTACTCGGAAGCATTTTCTATTTTCAACATCTAGAAGGGTAATTTTTAAATTTTAACAAAGCTTTCCATGAATTAGTTTTGTTGACAATAAACCAACTAGCTTGCAAACAGAATGACAAACCCTCACTAATACACGACGACAAACGTACAGAGCCCAACTAGTAAAACAGGCTTACAATACGATACCTGGGCCACTCCTTAACTACAATAAAACATATGCATTCACCTATAGGCCCATCTGGCCCACGAACATATAACCCTACCCGATCCATAAGTAAACCGGAACCCTAAAACGCCTTGCCCACATTTGATAAAAGCGGGTTATAAATACAAGAAGAGTCTAGGGTTCTGCCACTCTCTCCTCGCAGACACACAGGTACAGCCGCTGAGAGGCGCAGCTCAAGGCGATTGCTTTCCTGAACCCCCAAAATGGTCAGCTTCCTTCATCCTTTCTCCTTCTCTGCTTCGCTGTAGATGTTTCAACTGCATGATTTTGTCCCTTTTGTATCCTAGATCTATTTCCTTGCTTGTTTCTGTTGTGTGTTCTGGTTTCGTTGGCTATGGAGTTCCACCGCTTACATTATTGTATCTTGTGTTGTTAGGGTTAGAGTTAGGGTTTTGGTTTTGGCTTTGGCTTTGTTATTTTGGTGTGTCCCGTTTCTGGAAGCTCGAAAACGGCTGATTTCAGTATTTATTTTTTTGATTGATGCTTATACGGCTTAGTTTAATATGTCATACTACTTTTGCATACAAAATATCTCTCTGGTCAAATTTTATCTTTTTATCGATATAAAAATTGTTTTGATCATTTGATTAGTGTGTCATTAGTGAAGTTTGTATTATCAAAATTAGTAGAGTTTTGAGCTTTTTCATTTCCTGTATTTCTATCAAGTTTTTAACTTGTATGCAACTGGTTGCAACACTTGATTATGATCAATTTGACCTCCAGAGTCACTGCGTTTGTTCTTTTTTCTGGCCTCAAAGTAGTCTGTCTTTTTATTATCTTAGATGCAAAGTGGATAAGCACCAGGGTTTTTGTTAACTGGTGTTTGTTGCCTTTTCTTCTGCTGATAAACTTCTCTTTGAATCTGGGTTTCAGGCGAGAGGATTGAAGAAACACTTGAAGAGGCTTAATGCCCCTAAGCATTGGATGCTTGACAAACTTGGCGGTGCATTTGTATGTTGTACCTTTCCGTAGCACTCTTCCAATATTTTATTTTGTGTTCCTTATGCTTTATTGTTGTCTCATATGATATACCTCCTCAATTGTGGTTTGCAGGCCCCCAAGCCATCATCTGGACCTCACAAATCCAGGGAATGCTTGCCTCTTGTCCTCATCCTGCGTAACAGGTTGAAGTATGCCCTGACATACCGTGAAGTGATTTCTATTTTGATGCAGCGTCTTGTTTATGTTGATGGGAAGGTTAGGACTGACAAGACATACCCTGCTGGTTTCATGGGTATGTTCACTTCTTCTTTTCTTATGCAATGTTTTTTTTTCAATTTTAGTTGGGAGTTTCAAACTGCAACTGGTTTGTAATCAATGTGTGCTGCTTCCCGGTAGTTCTAGTTAATAAGTTGTGTCACTTGAGCGTTCAACTATATTGCTGTTACTTATTTCCTGTCTCGCCTTGTTATGCCCCAAGGCGTTATAATATTTGATTTTTTCTTAGCTAGAAGTCATCCTGTTTTGCTCTGAGCAGTAGTGAAATTGGCTGTTTCTTTGTTCTTTGATCATCAACTTTATAATGTTCCTTTCATCTTGCTCTTTGAACAGATGTTGTTTCAATTCCAAAGACCAATGAGAACTTCCGTCTCCTCTATGATACCAAGGGTCGTTTCCGTCTCCACTCACTTAGAGATGATGAAGCAAAGGTTTGTAATGTAGTTTTTGCTATTTTTTATTTCAGAAAATAGGCATGTTCTACTTTGTTTGTTGTGTTCTTTTGCAATAATTTGGAGGCTTTCTGTGGTAGTAACTGAGTGGCCATTTTGGTGATCATATCACTTATCTGTGGTGTTATTCATTTTTTGGATAATGCAGTTCAAGCTCTGCAAAGTCCGATCAGTTCAGTTTGGCCAGAAGGGTATCCCATACCTGAACACCTATGATGGGCGCACAATCCGCTACCCTGATCCTCTCATCAAGGCTAATGACACCATCAAGCTGGATCTCGAGTCCAACAAGATTACTGACTTCATCAAGTTTGATGTTGGAAATGTTGTCATGGTCACTGGAGGAAGGAATAGAGGCCGTGTTGGTATCATCAAGAACAGGGAGAAGCATAAGGGCAGCTTTGAGACCATCCACATTCAAGATGCCCTTGGCCATGAGTTTGCTACTCGATTGGGCAATGTCTTCACCATTGGAAAGGGCTCCAAGCCATGGATTTCTCTTCCCAAGGGCAAGGGCATTAAGTTGTCAATCATTGAGGAGGCAAGAAAGAGGCAAGCGGCTGCCCAATCTGCTGCTTAAGTGTTTTATTCATCTTCCTCCGGTTGACTATGTTGAATGAGGTTTCCGTTTGTTACAATTGGACCTTGTGCTTAGAAATGGATGTTTTGCATTTATTATTACTGTTTTTGTAGACGTACATAGTAATACTAGGCTCAAACCCTCGCGGGTCTGAGCAAAAGTATTTCCTTCCGACCACTAGTTTTTTGAACTTATAATTCTCCCATCTTTCATTTACTATAACTTGAATTTTATCACTCTTTTGCTACTTGATTCTATTTTTTTTGTCAAAGAAGCATTGCGTACTTGAGGTCTATGGACAATCAGAAAACAAAAATTGCGTACTTAAAGGTGTCAATGTATGCTATTCATGTTTGCTAATAGTAAAAAGGGTGCAAGCAACGCCATTGCGTAACTCCTCCTTGGGAAAAGAAGTGCGAGCGGTGAGTTATGTCAGTTACCGTTCCCCCTTTGCATTTACGAACAAGTGTTACTGCATTTTCTTTTCCTTCGTATTTGACGATAAATGTGTTATTGGCTTATTGCAGCAAAATAATATTAAAACATTAAAATTTATGTTTCTGTATTGTTATCAAATGTCAACAAATTCTTCCAATGCAAAGCGTGAAAAAGTTTCCGATTTAGCAATCCGACTGTAACGCATACATACCCAAGAACAAGAAGTTTAAATAATTCAGGAGAATTGGTGGACTTGTATGGGCTCAAGTCCAATGAATCATTTAGTGGCCCGTTGCAGTTTACGACTTAAAAGGGCTGCCATATTCCAATCTATTATATATATTAATAGCTGAATCCCTCACCAGGTTTTGACACATAGGATTTTTAGAGTCTTGCTTTTTTGTCATGTGTAGGCTTTGAGGTCTTCGTTTTTTGCCATGTAGAGGGTTTTAGGTGTTGTTTGATTGACCCTTATTTTCATTATAATTATCCCAATTAGAATTAAGGAAAAATCTAATTATACACCATCAGATTTTTTTAGCAAGATACCTAATTATACACGATCAGATTTTTTAGCAAGATTAGTACTCTCCACAATCAGAATTTTTTAATGATACAGTCCTAAGATATATATTCTATCCTTTTTGTTTGATAAGATTGGTTTGTTTTTTTTTTCCTCTAAACTAGAATTTTGGTTTGATTAGAATTTCCGTTTTCAATCTGATTGTTTTTTTCAACAATTT